>JXSR01S069335.1:193149-206806 GCA_000969725.1 Ophiothrix spiculata
CCTGACATATTTCAGAATGTTTTTTCTGGTTACCCTTCCAGCCAATCTAGCCTAGCTGAGAGGTCTATTTCTTATGCCCCTACTGACCACACCCACCACTTTCAACCTGCCAGACTCACAGTTCCAGGTTTGGGGACCATAAGGTTAGTTGCCATACATGTCAAAATTGGTAACCTTTCCAGCCAGGTTACCGCCTCCTGGCACCTGCTCTATAAGGAATTGTATCTCTCTCTTTTTCTAAAGCAATAAAAAGACATTTATTAAATTGCTTAAACATGGGTTACTATTAAAGCGCTTTACCATTATGGAATTATTTCAATTAAAATAATTAGATGAAAACCCGTATACTCGAAAAATTTCCAATTAGGTACATTTGAAAATTCATGAGACAATATCATACACTATGAAAGTAATTAAAATACATTTGTAAATCCAGTCATGATTTATCTAATACAGCCATATAAATTTGCCCACGCTGAAAATACCACAGATCCGTCGTAATTGAAAAAAACAATGGCAAAATCGTTATATAAAAGCAAAGGTAAAAAACTGTTGAAGTGGAGAGGTTACTAGCACATCACCCTTCTGTAACTTGTGCACTTCTATAAACTGCGTACATCTTGAAAAATGAAACATGACGATATGAGATGAAATTCCATTTTCCAGGGTAGAAGTTTCCAGAACATCGCTCTCAAATATATATGTATATATACATTGTATGTATCAATGATCATCCAGTAAATCAAAGTTGATACAGCAGCGATGTAGAATTCGAGCTTGTTGAATACAGGGCACATTCAAAAAAAAAAAAAAAATTGTGACTTCAGCCGTGTTGACAAATACTGTAAAATTAGGTGCCATGGTTAAATGAAAATAAAGTGGAGAGGTTGCAAAAAGCATCACCTGAAGTCATATCTTATTCATAGAAAACTTCCTGGTTATGTGTGTGATATCCTTTTGGTTTTCCCTTCTTCATTCATTGCCATTTTTATATAATGAATATTTAGAAGTACCGCATGTCTTGCTTGCTGTATACTAGCTTCTCCTTTTTGTGTTCTTTGCTTATAATCTTCTTAAATCTTGCAATTGTTTGGTTCCAATGGACGCTTCCATTTGGTTGATTATTCTGGCTTGTCCGCCTCTATTTAAGCCCCATCCTGGGAGTTTGCGTACCTACAATGTATAATAATCAAATATATAAAAAATCAATTAGTAATGATGCCAAGCTTGGAACATTTGCGATTATTATTTATCCGCCTACTTCCCATTATCATACTTGTAAATTAATACGTGAGATAACCGCCAAGTTATACCATTTTCAAAGTTAATGGACTAAGATTCATTACCCGGTTTTTGATATGAACAGTAAGATACCTGTTTAAATTTTTACTTTGTAAAACAATATGTTATTCTTTTTTATACAGGTAAATTACCTGGTACAACCTCTTTTTTACTAACAATTACTACTTTTATAGTTATGAAACCGAGGTAAATTTCCCGGTTTTTGATATACGCAAGTAAGATACCTGTTTAATTTTCCACCTCGTAGCAATGTTTTACCAAGGTCAAATACCTGGTACAATCTCCTTTTTACTAAAAGTAGATACACACCATATTTTTATGTTATGAAACCAAGGTAATTTTTACGGTTAAGCTTCATCAAGTGACACATCTGTTTATTTTATTTTATTTTTAAAACTCATTTTCGTAAGATTTACCATTTTTGTCAAGGTGAAGTACATGTCCCATATATAATTTGCTGTTTTATTCACCAATATTACCTGTCATATTTCATATTATTTTGACTGTTGTACAATCCATATAATTTTCTTGAATCTGAGCTTCCAATTTGCAAATTCATTTTGTTTTTTCAATTTCAAACCATATTTTTTAATGGATCATACATAATTATTAAAACGCGAAATACAATGATATTGATACCAATGTACCTTATACAATGCTCATTATAACCAATTAAAAACAAAAGTAAGCCAACTCAATGTTGAGAGGATAACAACATAAACCTAATGTCTAGAAAATCATAATGATGAAAAATATATATAAATAACTTTGAAAGCCTAGTATATTCACAAACAAAAATATGCATAAAATATGCTCAACATAACCATTTACCCATTTAGAATACTCTAGTATGTATCAAGTTATTTCCAGTATGGGCCTATACGTGCTATTTTCCTTGGTTTATATACTTTGCAAATGCATTACTTTCATAATTTCATCAACCAATTTTTTTTTTACTCGACCAAAAGCTCTCCAAGTCATTTACATTCATTTTATTATCTTTGAATGTTTAATTTTACTTTCTGACTAAATATTTATGTTAATATTCGCTGCGTTTTACTGAAGGACTTCATGGTTGATTACGTGGATAACTCTATCTAACATTGACCTTAACACAAACCCTTGCTGCTGTCTCCTGATGACCGTTGTTTTACTTACTTATGATGTTTGACCCTTGAACACTTTTTGTGCGCCTCTTGCGTGTTCATAACCTGCATTATTTGATATGAAATAAAACTTGGTGTGGTCATAATCATGTACACTTTTAAATAAATGTTCAATCATATCTTCAATGAGTGAGTGCTAGTGGACGCACATCACGATGACTGGTCGTACATTATGAAAATCAGTAAACATCAAAATAAGCGACCCCAAATTTATTGGTCTGGTATTAATAATTTTTAATAAAACTCAGACTATATCAGATTAAAATACATTCCAGACCCATACTCCATTTCATTACATATTGGGTCTGGGCTAACAGCCATTGACTTCTGCGAAACGCCGACAAAATTTTGAAATACGAAGCAGATGAACCTCTTGAAGCAAAAGATGAATGTGATCACTATCAAATAGCACTCGCTCAAGAAGAATTCATGATCAAATGCTTTCATGTACCAAAAATCTACAAAATTCCAAAGTTGGACTGCCGAATTCAACACACTTGACAGACTAAGATGGCGTCAAAATGATGTAAACAAACTTACAAAATCTCCAATTTTTCAAGTCCAAATGTGCCATTAGTCGTCGCAATTAATGTTTTAGTTAGTGGAACTAATGCTCTTGCTCTTGTCAAACATCGATGTACGCAACTTGAAGAAAAAAATAGAAAAACCGGGTTGGCCAATTTTTGGCCATTGCGGCGTTGCGGTCAAGGGGCGTTAGACCTAGCTAATCTGATAATGTCCACTTGCAATTAAAAACATACTTTGGGTCCAACTTGCTAACTTTGACTGTCAATACCATTTTTATGCTCCACAGCTGATATTCAAACATTTATTCCAATTTTGGTCGATATTCTTTCATTAAAATGAGCTTAATATAGACTGAACTGTTTTAATCTGATGACGTCTACTCGCAAATGTAATCCTATTTTTGGTCTAACTTGCTAACTACGACTGCCAAAACCATTTTTAATGCACTAAGCTGATATCCAAAATTGTACTCACATTTGTTTCGATATTCTTAAATCTATATATTCAATATATTCAACTTGAGCTTCATTTATTCCTGACAACTTCTTGTTATTTAGTTATTGTTATTTCAGAGGATATCATCTAAAATGAATTTCCTCAGTTTGATAGTGTTGTGATTCATTGTCATTCTCATGCATTATTAATCAATGTTTATGTATTTTTTAATCTATCACAAGAAACTTATAAAAAGACAATTATCAATTAATTCTCACCTCATAATTCCTGCTATCACACAAATTTAAAGGTACATCACCTGATCCTTCTTGCTTACTGGTTCCTTACAGTAAAGCTTGGTTGTACACTGCATGGACATTGCTAATACTTCGCCAACTATAATGATGTGAACTATCGCTGTCCTCTCGTCGGATCACGTCACCGCTCCTGTATCTTGCTCCCTTGTACTGTTCCGTGCTGTAATCATTTGGCCTGTGCTCAAATTATCATTTTAGCCGGTATAGCTTCCGATTCAAGCATTCTTTTAAACAGTATTTAGTTTGCCGTTTTCAATTTCTGCCTCAGCACTCCTCATTTAGTATGTTCTCAATGCTCTACTCCTTGACTTTTTTGCCTGTTTATTTGATGGATTTGTTACTTGGTGCTGCAAGCTTCCTTGCCATTAACTAACCGAGTGTTATATTTTTTGCTTTCCTTGATAGACTGTGATATACATGCTTGCTATTCAAGAGTTTTCA
Source organism: Ophiothrix spiculata (assembly GCA_000969725.1). Classification (NCBI taxonomy): domain Eukaryota; kingdom Metazoa; phylum Echinodermata; class Ophiuroidea; order Amphilepidida; family Ophiotrichidae; genus Ophiothrix; species Ophiothrix spiculata. The sequence goes on from JXSR01S069335.1 coordinate 197,339, forward strand.
ATATCTCTTCTGTTCCGCACTACCTTGGATAAGCAAAATCAAGCTGCCTTTTTAGGAGTCGTGCCACTGAAGGTTGAATACCTGTTGAAACCTTATAAACCAAATGCTTTTGTAAATAACCAATACGCCTACTCTGATGGCAAACTGACAACTGAACCAAGCCCTATGAGTCCACTCCACTGTAGGCGATATTGATTGAACAATCTCTGAATACAAAAGGCCATTGGGCCATAAAATAATTAAGCTATTGAAACGCCTAGGTAAAATGCATAGGGCAATAACACGTTTCGTAGGGGATAAATTAGTTTACTTTCAGATGCCTGTTGTAAACAATATTATACTTTAATTTTCTCTCATTGGCGAAAGTTGAACATACGTACGCTGTTTTGCATTGAATTTTGAGTCTTTACAAATGTCCTTAGCTATACTAGACTTTAACAGTATCAGTAGTAGGAGTAATATAGTTATTGTTTCCCTGATAGATGTATATTTACAGCGACAGGGCTTGTTAAACAAGAAAAAATCATAAAAAATATGTTTGTCCAAATATATTCACGATATTTTGTCAGGGTAATTACCAAGCTTTCTAAGAACCTGGCAAAATGTATCTTTAAATCAACTCTTAAATTTTGACTTGATTTGTAAAAAATAAAAAGATACCTTTTTTTAAGTATTATCAGATTGTAAGCCTTTTTATTTGAACTACATGTATAATAGATGTATAATTTGCAATAAATTGATAATGTCAGTTCTTATATCAACAAAGAAGACTGATGAATCAGCACAAATTTCATTTGCATTGTATTGCAATGTAAAAAAACTAGTCTTAAAAAACTCCTTTGATATAAAATTTTCAAAAGGACTTATAATAGTAGATCTATCGTGATTAAACCTTTTATTTGAAAGGTTGACACACTATTTACACACGATTGACTTACTATTTCCACACGATTTGCAAAGGTTTAATAATTGTCTTTACAAAATTACCGTCGACCGAGATAATTCTTTCTGCTTATACTCTTTAGAAAACGGCATTTGTTTTCATTGTTTATGCCTTGCAATTACGCATTTGTTCTGCAATAACTTTGGCAATGTTTTGATGTGTAGAAGATTGAAGTAAATTTAAGACAAAATAGTAAACATCTAAAGAATAATAAAGTTAAAAAATGTTTTAAGAAATTCAACAGTATTCACAACATCATTTCTACCTGGTATATACAAATTAGTGTGGCAAAGAACGAATGATATCAGCAATATGATATTTTCCTCTTTCTGGTAATAAGATATCATAGGTGGACAAAAGGCACACAATTATTAAAGAGATTATTAGATGCCAAGGACGTCAAAGAACCAAGTTAAACTGAACATCCTTGAAACAAAGTTCAGTCCTTTCAAAATCTATTTTACAGATACAGTCAGGCAGCAGAGCCTATGCAAATGAGCTTTTAATGAGCAATTTAATTTTCATTTCCCGGGTATATACCGGGAGAATACCAGGACAACTCGGTCGCTAGATTTTTTTTCTCGATGTGACCTGTCGGATAGTTCGGACTTCGAACCCCTATAATCACAAGGGGGTTAGTGCAAATAGAAAATAAAGATATGGATGAAAATATTTAGAGTTTTTTCAATAAGATAAGCCTATTTTTGACAGTGGAGAATAAAAAAAATTCATTTCATTGCATTTTTTTTTAAAAATGTCAATTTTAAGCTTTTAAAACTTGAGGTCAAATCTGGTTACGTGTAGCGTGTTTTACAAAATTGTATGTGAAATGCTTTTACAAACTGCAAGATGAGATATCAGACATCATATATATGAAATTTGAAAAATATATCATGCCTGTAAGACATGTAAAACAGAAAATAAATCGAGGGAAAATTCATTACAACTAAACGTTCGAAAGGGACACGATGTCGGTCATCTCATTATCCCGATATACACAACGAACATCGTAAACGACAAGTCATACCTTTCGAAGGTCTTGGGCTATATCAGGCCAATTTTCTTAGCACGTGTCTACGTGTGACTGTGACCTGCGGCTCTGACTGTGCATATCATACGGGTTATTGAAAATAATTTTATCATGTTTATCTATAGAAATTCTTGTGTAAAAATAGTTTATTGAAGGAATATCAATCTAATATGATGGGAAAAATACTAATTTGTTTTCAAATGAAAAAAAAGAAAAGAAAAAAAAAAGAAGGCTCCGTCAAGATTCGAACCTGGTACCTCTAGAATCAAAAGCCAAAGCCAAACCACTAGGCTATCGAGATCTCACTATCATTGAACGGGTGTTTTACCTATATGTACCTAACAATTAGACAATGCCGCGTAATTGATCACTTCCGGGGTTATATAATATTTTGCGTAGAAATTTGATGCTTTATTTGACCTCATTGGACCAGGCGTTACATTTGCCTACGTGATACGTGTTTTCAGCAGATTTATCTCAAATGTTTTAGGAAATCTGCTAAAGAAGTGTTGTCTCTCTCATTTGACCAAGTGGCTAAAATATATTAAGTCCAGAACCGTAGATTTTAGGTAAAACGCAAAGACCTAATTTGACCTCACTCGAGGAAATTAAACGCTCGCATAATCACACGAAAAGACACTTATATTTCCCATTTTTTCATTTTTCTAAAATTTCAAAATGTTTTCATAACTTTCATGCTTCTAATTGCAAGTTTGGTTTGAGATTCTATGCTATTTTGGCGAGTTTACAGGCTTTTTAAACTAAGGTATCCGATCTCATGAATATTCATACGCATGTAAAAACCGGCATTTCCTGTCAGTTTTCATGCATAAATAAAAATAAAATAAGCGATATTTCAGCGACCTGACTTCTGGCTTGATAAGGCGTTCCAGTCATAAAAATTGATTGTGTAATAGTTATTCTTGTTATCAATGATGACTTTGTTAGCGAATAATTTCCAGTAATGAGGTAACTATATTGGCTGTCACGGTCTGCAGTTAACATAATCTTGAAATGCTTCCAGGCTCTTGGTATCGGCAATATTACATTTAAGTTAATGTTGCTCAAGACGCTTCATGTTTACAACTATTGTCTGCTTTTTCATTAAATGCAATTTTTCATGATTTTTAATTTCATAGGTGACTAACGACAATCAGGATGTTGTCCCTTTTACATTTTTGAATACAAAAATATGACATTAGAGTAACCAAAGTCCGGAAATGAATCTAGTAATCTACAATATTGATTGTTTGTTGAAGTTACGCTTGGAATAACTTAAGCCTTATAAGCATTCATCGACATGTTTGTCTTACAACAAATAAGAAGAATGCTACGTCATACGCCTGTATTGCCATTGCAAATAATGAATTCAAATCGACATGATCTTTGATCTTTAGATTCATGATTATTTTATTTCTCTGAAATTACATCCACAAATATAACAATAAACAAAATAACACAACATGAAGATAACTATTTTTTAGTCAGAGTCCATGTTTTTACCATGTACGTCAATTGAAATGTTTAGGGAAACAGTCTTTCAAAATGCTACTTGTGGATCAACTTGGATTCTTTTACTTTCTTTGCTCTCTCTGAAGTTATTTTGATCAGACGAATAAATGTAGTTAATATGTCAGAAGTCTATTCCAAAAACCAATAGATAGGGTTAGATTAATGTCACTGTATGCAATTGAAATTGTGCCAATGTATTGTACACTCCCGGTCAAAAGTGTTTGCGCACCAAACCTTTAACCAGCCATATCTCTTAATTTTTATCATTTGCGCCATTTTCGGATTTATATATCACATACATATATCTAAAAAACTCAACAAGAATTGTATTTATCGCATTTGAAAATATGACGTGCTAAACATAGTGTTTACATTCTTCTGCACATAATAAACGGAGTTTAAATACATTACTGCACATTTGTGGAAAACGTTTTACCTGAAAACGTTCATTACGGCTACACGGTGATAATGAGCATTGAATAATAAACAATATAAGAACATATCAAAAAGTGGATGTGGTGTGTTTGTATATGGTCCAGGAAATCTGCAATTTTTGTGGTTATGGATTTCTTATATTGGATACATTAAGCACTTATAAAAAACATGAATTTGTTCACAGTCTAGGTCGTTTGATATTGTAATTACGTTTTTGCCCGTATTTAAGGGTGCACAAACACTTTGACTGGGCGTGTATTGTGTGAAGACAGTCGCGTCTGTTGTTTTTGCAAAAGGCGAAAGAAAACTAGTCAAATTATCAAATTGTGTTTTCAAGCTCATAATTAATTTACTTATGGGAACTCAAGTATAAATATTATAGCATCACATACATTGTATGACATAGACACTTAATTAGCATTTGCTTACCTTAAGAATTAATATGGTCATTTTTGCCAAATACACAGTGCCAGGGTTACCCACATTTTTTTTGATTATGATTTGCTTTAAATTTTCATATTGTATTCTTTATTTTTATTCCAATGTATTGTATGCTTTAAAAGCCGAAGCTTAAATGAGAGAAAAATCAGAATATTCAATTTTGATGATTCTGATAGGGTTTTGAGTCCATAATATTCTTTACCTCATAATACACTGTAAAAAAGGATATAATTGCAGGGGAAAAGCTACCCAAAAATCTTGTCATTTTCTCGGCAGGACATTTTCAAGGGATTTTATAGAAAGTTGTAAATTAACGGACACTTTGTCGAAAACTGTGATTGTGCAGGGTATTTACCAAAATTTACGATTCTGATAGGGTTTTGAGTCTAAAATATTCTATAACCTCATAATACACTGTAAAAAAAGATATAATTGCAGGGGAAAAGATACGGAAAAAACTTGTTATTTCTCGGCAGCACATTTTCAAGGGATGTTATAGAAAGCTGCAAATTAACGGACACTTTGTCGTAAAATATGTGATTGTGCATGGTATTTACCGAAATTTTCGTTCCTTTCGCCGTAAAATCACGTTTTCCGTAACTTTTTTGTCGCGATCTAAGATTACGAAGTCCTTTTTTTACAGTACGCCGACACACAAATAAAGAATATTTCTAAGAAACTAATGTTATTTCTTTCACGGTCTCTCTACCAACATAAAAAACGAAATTAACCACAAAATCGAAACCTAGATCTTTGTGTTCTGTCATGTTCATTATCAATAATATTCCAATGTCAAGATAACATCTGTAATCAAAATATTCTACAGGCTAGAAATCTACCCTAGACATAAGGGTGATCACAAAAGACGATATTAGTGTTCTCAATTAGGAGAAGTGTATAACCAGAGTGGCAAAAATTAAGCAAAAAGACACACACAGAAAGAAAAACATCTGCATATTAAGCGTCTATAGTGATTGTTTAAGTTGGGAAACCGATTTCCATGTATCAGATAAATCGCATCTAAAGTTTAGGCTACAAACATATGAGGGGTGCTCTGGCAAAATGAGAGGAAAGTCGCAAATTTCAAAATTTAGTTTATGGCATATTTAGTTTATGGCAATTCGCCATGATCTCAGCTTTTTAATGAATATGTCACACTTGTATCCATATGTTTTTCCTAGAAACAATTGCAAAGAGGTGATTTCAACTGATTATAGTAGGTATAGGTGTAAATATTTACAGAAAAAAAGTGAGGAAGGGCTGGGGAACCCTATTTAAAAATAGGGGTCATTTGCCCAAAGTTATGCCTAAAGTATGCCTTATTTGACACCAAATTAAGGGAAATGTATTTTAAAACACTGGTTAATTTGTTTATTTTGTTACTTTATCCCCTTATAAAAAAAAGTATACCTAACTAAAAACATTATGACCCAAAAATCAAGATTTTTCGTTAAAATGGGTCACAATTGCAAATTTTGCTATAATTATCTCTAAATTAGGGTTTATTTAGAAAAGAAAATAGCAAAGAAGCTGATTTCAACTTATTGTGGAAGTTACAGGTGTCAATATTTACCCCACAGAAGTAAGGAAGGGTTGGGGCTGGGGAACCCGACTTTAAAGGGTCATACAAAAATAACGGGTTATTGGTCATAAGCTACGCGTAAAATATGTCGTGTTTGATATCAAATTAGGAAAATGTAAGTTAGAACACTGGGTGTTTACTTTTATTACTCTATCACCGTGCAAAATGTTATGACCTAACATTTTAACAGGTTTCGTTAAAATTCAAAATTTTGCTATTATTATTCCTAGACTATGGTTCATCTAGGAAGAAAATGGTAAAGAAGCTGATTTCAACTATTTGTGGTATTTATAGATGTCAATATTTACCTAAAAGATGTAAGGGTGGATTGGAGTTGGGGAACCTGATATAAAAGGGGTGGGGTTCATTAAATATATAGGTTATTAATTCGAATTATACTTGAAGTGCGTCATGTTTGATATCGAATGAAACGAAAAAAAACGAAATGTGCAAAATAGGTTAAAATTCAAAATGTGGTAATGCTAGTTCTAAATATCAATTCTTTACTGACTTCTTTGCTTATAAAGAAGGCTATTGGTATAGAAGTTTTTTAGCATGCAGGAATATTGTGTTTATTTCAAAATGGCGACTTAAACCCTTTACACAATCCTTTACAAACTTTTTGACGATCATTCAAAATAGGTCCCAATATTGAGTATGGGTTTTACGGCTTTCTATTATTCGTTATATATAGTTTGAACATATCTTATAAAGCCTTTTCTACCAGGGTTGCTCCCCCTTGATTGCATAGAAATGCAAAAAAAAAAAACGTACTTCAGCCATTTAAGTAATTTATTTCTTTTAAATTCAAAGTGGTCATTTTAATGACAAAATGGTAGGAAAGTAGAAATAATGTAGTCCTCCCAAAGTTTGGAAAAGGGGGTTAAAGCTAGACACAATTTTGCAATAAACACACTGTACACTGTAAGCAAACAAACTCGGTGAAAAAAATGATATTTAGAACTCTAATTGCATCATTTTCAGATTTTCACCTATTTTTCACGAAAAATCACAATTTTTACAACATTACGTCTTAAATCAGGTAAAACATTTTGTTAGGTGGTAGAGTAATAAATTGAACATCACTATCATTGTTTTCATTATATTTCTATTAATTATTATTATTGATATCAAACATGACACACTTCAAGCATAATTTAGAGTCAATAACCTTTGTATCTAATGACCCCAATAAAAATAAGGTTCCCCAACCCAATTCACCCATACTATTTTTATTTGATGTTTAATACGACATACTTTATGCATATCTTAGGGCAAATGACCCCCTCTTTTTAATGACCCCCGAAAATAAGGTTTCCCAAGCCCTCACCTTTCCTTACTTATTTTTTTCTGTAAATATGTACACCTATACCTATCATAATCAGTTGAAATCAGCCTCTTTGCAATTTTTTCTAGGTTTGGCCAAAATTAGGGCTAATTTATGGTTACTACACTTTCTTTCTCCATTCTTCGTTTATAGATCGAAATCCAAAGCAGTCCACTGTATAATGTTGCAATTAAAAGTAGCTGCAAGTCGATTGTGTTGTGATCATTTTGAACGTGGTTCAAATTGCAATAAGCGTGAACCAGTCCCTTGGCAACTATTAATTTTGATGTCACGCTTTTTCAGCATGGCTGTCCAGCCCATATAAGCCGTAAATGCCATTTTGCGCTTCAGGTGAAAATACATGTCAAGGTCGTAATTTGTTGATTTTTTTTAAAAAAAAATTTGATAGATTCACATTGTGCTTACTACAAAGTACCAGAAAAGTTTCATTTCAAGAAAGATGTAGGAAATGTGAACTAAATCTGCACATTTTTAATACAATTAACTGAGAATATGGGGCTTACTGATCTTTGAATGCGTTTATCTCAGTTATATGCTTTACTTCCTGATAACCTTTGACGGACCACAACTTGATTTCTGGAAATCGTGTGTAAAAATGTAGATTTGCGACTCTCCTCTCATTTTGCAAGAGCAGCCCACGTATTGAGAAACGCTGTGCTTCCAATGTAAGGGATGATCTTTTACTATAACAATAACCAGATATATCATGCTTTAAAATAATATTTTAGTCATGCTAAGTGCGTTTCCTAGAACTGCTTTCACCATTATTTTGAAAGCAAAGTAATTGAATGAGCATTTGATATTTGAGACAATTGTTGAGTTCAATTATCCAGTTTACGTGCCGTAAGCAAAATTGTTAACAAAATAGTTTCTCTTTTTTTTCAAATAAGCATGTGTAAATTGTAATTCCTTTTCATTGCGTCTACCAGTCCATGTAATCCTATTGTGAAGTCTATTCATATTTACAAAAGATTTGGACGTTGCGAACTGACAATGTTGTAAACCAATTACACACGATTTTTAATTTATAATGCTACCTACCGTGAAGTTCAGCTTTTGTAATCCTCTAAAGGTTAACAATAGATACGCTGTCATTTTACGAGAAGTACGATTTAATGGAACATTTCGTTTACACAAAGAAAACAGTCTAGGCGTTAACTAAATTGTGCAATCGTTGAAAAATATCAACCACGTAAAATATTATTTACATGGGTCAGTTTATAGTTCTTTCTGAGGTACAAAATACTTTGTGCAACTAGCCTTTCTGATTACATTAATTCCAATACATCTTCCAATCAATAACGGGTAAACCACCAAACATTCATTACAGCCTCTGTTATTATTAGAAAATGCATAATTATATATCAGATTATAAGTTCAAACAAAGACTTGTTGCGACAAATATTTGGTAGCTCAAAGGAATTATAAACTGACCCTATTAAACAAGCTTGATCAAGAACCCTGACAAAATTGATTGGTGTCATTCAACTCAACGATAATTATTTCCTGCCACAAATTATAGCATATTAAATCTTGTCAATGGTGAGTCAATTATGTAATAATACGAAGTTGCATTTAATTACTAATTTGTACATGGTCTTAGCCTCTCATGTGGAAATATTGTGCCCACGGTTAAGTATTTTTCTATTGTCTCCTAACTAATTTAGTAACGTACAATTTATTAACTAAAATTGAACTAAAAGCCTGATATTTTAATTGTTTGAAACCGGACAATTTGTTGACAAAACGTTTACTGGAACATTGAACTCAATAAGTCTGTTCATATATGTATTAATTTGTTAACACATGTGCTCGTTAGGGGTTCATCTTGGTCGTCAACTACAATTCACAGAACGCTAATTATTATACATTCGATCTGTGACTAGGATAAACAATAACATTACAGTAATTTTTGTAAACAGTGATAATGTGGTATAATAATTGATAACATGATAGGGTTTTTTTTATTCAAAACGAAGAAAATGATATTCCTAGTTGGTTCTATTTGGCCTGAGACAAATATACCAATTGGTATATTTGTCTCAGATTTGGCAGACAGTTTTTCGGTAGCAACGAACTAAATACCCTTGGTCATATTTCTCCTGATACCTCTCTAATGGGTTTAGCTTCAAAGTGTAAAAAAATAATGGAATCATAGTTAATTAATGACCACAGAC
>JXSR01S069336.1:53104-63430 GCA_000969725.1 Ophiothrix spiculata
CTGGGTAAGTGAAATATCTAGTAAAGGATGTAAAAACAATTACCTAAATGCTCAGGGCCGCTTTATTTTTCGTTTTGGTACAATCGCCGATCATCCGTTAAGGACTTTTAGACATTTCTTGAAGTTTTTAAATGTCGTTTTGGACAAAAACAAATAGGGAATGTTTTCCTTCTTTCTCCCTTTTCTTTGCAAGTCTGAAAAGGAAATCTAAAACAGACAGCACGGGTAAAATGCAAGTTTTATTATTTTGTTCTGAAATATGCTAGGAATCATGAAAATCGATCAATTTGTTACATAATTATGACGTCACCATGGTCACAATGTACTTTCAGACCAAAACTTACGATTCTTGGCAAAAATAGACACTTTTTAAAAATGTTCTTAATGTTCTACGGCCTACCATACCCCACCTTAGGTGGTTACCCGGGGTTGTTCATCAAAATAGCTGCAAAGGATACAAAAGAAATGACTTAAATGCCCAGGGTCTTTTTGTTTTGCTGTTTTGTACAATAGGCGATAAACCGTTAGGTGATGGATGGTAACCACCTCACCCCTTAAGGAAGACGAGGGTTTAAGGCCAGTTTGTATTCTGGCTCTGATGCTCTGTAATTGTTTGAACAAAAATCATATCTCATTTAGAAGAAAAGTAACGAATGGATGGTGTTATTTTCCGCATAGTGAACCAGATGTTTGACATTATACTTTCATGGTAATAATAGTATGTAATGAAGTGTGCAATGATGAATATTTAAAGGGCTTGATAAAGTTGCTGTATAGCAGATTGTTTGTCATGATAGAACATAATATAATCATTGTTTTTATTCACAAGAGGATAGTCGGAGAAACAATTTGTTTATGTTCTATGACCTGGTTCTATCGATCTCTACTGTCAAGTTTTAATCTAATAAATTGGAATTTTCGGTCGCTTAGATTGAGATTTAACTCTTTACAGTTTGGAATTATACTTAATCTGTATTATATATAGTCTGATGTCCATATGTCATATATTGAAATTCCATTTTTTTAGATTGAGTCTTCGTGTCAATCCGATGCATTTTAAAAATTTCAATTTTCATTTTTAAGAGAGTAATATTATAAAATATAGATAAAAGGAAGTACGTTAATACTTTTTATATGAACACCCAATAAGGGCCTGATATTTCAACTTAAGCAAAGTCTTAATCATAGCTTAATACTCAATATATCTGAAAAAAATTGATACTTGAAAATCTGCTGCATGCAAAAGAAATCAAACTGCAAGTTTATAATGTAACATTAACTTTAATTATGATTGCCAATTAATTGGTGAACCTTGTGTAAATCAGGGAAACTATATTTTTGGTCTGGAAGTTGTATTTTTAATAGAAGAAATTGTTTATGCTATGTGTATGTCTTTAAGCATAGGGCTTTTTAAGAATTAATTTGTTTACATATTTAAGCTTACAATAAAAACAGATCAGTGTTCACCCCGATTTAATGACCTGGTTGAAATGGACACTATGCGGCTTAGCCGACCAGTACTATTCAGATGCATTATTGTAATGGATACCATCACCAGATAGATTAAATGACCAGTGTGTAAGGTCATCTGTCTCTGACAACACCTGCACAATCCTGTTTAACGTTTTAAGTTTCGAAAAGATCGGGATTTATTGTGTTAAACCACTTTTGCAAACAGGAGACCGTCTAAAACAATCTACACATGTAGGATTCTCACGTCATTAGCCAATGAGTTATAAAATCGTTTTAGGGACCGCTCGCTACTATCCAGACCACTAGAAATCGGTTAGAATAATCGGTTGAGTTTTGAAGTGGTCCCTTAAAAATATCTTCACCCTGAAAAGATTTCAAGAGTAAATTAAGTATGGTTATAATTTTCTTTTGCACATTCCTTTAAAGCTTTTTCTAAACTGCCAATCTTGTTTTCTTGTTATGAACATGGTGCTGACCTGGTCACTTGGGAAGTTTAAGCTTGCAGCGTAAAGGGTAAGCTGTAACATTTTGACACAATGGGCATCTGATTTATCACTATGGTCATGGCAAACACATGCAACAAAAGACCATTTAAGAGTTGAAATAAACACAAACAATGAAGAATGAATATCCAATAATCAGTTACAAATAGCAAAATATACTCTATTTATTGCAAATTTTTGGAATATGCTGGTATTTTATTTTGACAATAGATAAATCTGTAAATGTAGTCCTTACTCCGGACATTGTTTTTTTTCCCTTTCGATTTTCGTATCTTGGATTTTTTTGTCGGAGAAACACTTGGATTTAGGTCAAATCAATGTTTGTGTATTAAGGAGAATGTAGGAAAGTTTCTGATTTTGGTCAAGGGAACTATTATACTGACATAAATCTACAATATAGAACAATCTGGATTGTTCTTAATGTATCACGTTAACTGAATCATATTTCTGAAAATCAAATTCAAATTAATATTTATTTATGGACCTTTTTTGAGGGGGGTGGAGTTCTTGGTAGAAAGAAACTATTATTCAAGATAGTCTTTAGCACTCATCCACTTTAAAACATCACCATCTGTTTTCCTCAAAAACAAATGTTTGATGGTGACAACGCCTGAACATTGTTGAACCAGGAGTTCATTAGACATGCAACATAAACGATAAAAGGGGTCAAACTTCAATATGGTTTGCATTTTATCACATAGATTAACATGTAAAAGCTTCACGCAATATTGGACAAACATTTAAGGAAACTTCCGTCTGTAACCAGATCTACAGTTTAAAACATTTATGAATGAACTGTTTCATCTGAACTTTTAGTACAAAGATTCTATACATATACATAGATGTATTTATAAATGTTAATAACTTTCGCAATAAGATTCGCAACTGCAAAAATATGCTTTGACAGAACATTCTTGTAGAATTATTTTGGTTCCAAACATGATGTAATTACTTATTCTAAAAATTATTCTTAACGTAAATTACGTTAAACGAAAAGAGCCCACTTTCATTACAATAAAAAAAATAATGTGTTACTCACTAGGGTCATTCATGAATATTTAAATGACATGGACGGTGAAACAGGTTTTATAATGTTTATAAAAAGATGTTTGATTAAGGTATAATTTTCCATAATAAATATTGCTCATTAAATGTGTTTCATTTGTCAAAGTTCAACACTATTTCAAGAATGCTTATGTTTAAATGGTGCACAACAGCATTACCACTTAACATGCTTAACAAACATATCAATGTTCTACTTACTAACCAAGACATTTAAATTACCTCCTTTTATCAAGAACAATCTGTCTAGTATTTCAAAATGGTCTAGATAGCCTCCTTGCAGATTTCTATATTTTTTGACCCTATTGACGAAGCTTTAGACGACTGTGCATGTGTTTTCCTGATCTTCCTGATTCACTGACAATGTTCTGTTTTTTCTGGTTTCCAGGGATTTGAGATGTACTGTCCTTAAGATCCCCCCCCCACAAAAAAAAAAAAAAAAAAAAAACAAGTTTGGCGGACTCTAATCATGAGAGTGAGGTAGCCATCGTTTGTTTGCCTTGAGCAATAATGGCCCTTCTATAAAACGTTGATGAAGACATTTTGATATCTGTTTTGTAGTATGAAGCATCGCTTCGTCATTGTGAAGTGACAGAAGAGTGTCAACATTGAATGGTACAGTGGTTCAACCACTTTAAACTTTTAGACCATCTTGTTATCTTAGGAGGTTACTGATTGCATAATGTTTGGTACCAAACTAATTCTACAAGTCTCTCCTATGTATAGAGTTGTAATACGTGGTTTTAAAGTTATTAAAATTTAAAAATGTGCAGTTAATTTTTGATTACCCCTGAGTGACCCTGACCGTTAATCAAACTAAAAAGTCATTAATTAAACAATGCGGAGAATTTCACCAACTAGTCTAAATATAACTGCTAGCAGAATGCACAACATTTCTAACAGTCAAAAGTCAAAAGTAGCACCCATATAAAAATAGGTAACAGCTCTGATTATAAATTCAAAATGCCATACTTCTTTTTCAATATCACAATCTTTGTGCTCCAACCTGAACAATGACCAAACCTGAATTTATACCTACCTATAATTTGCTACGTGAAACTGGTACTGCTTTTCAAATCAGTGTCAAAAAGGAAAAAAAAATTGGCACATAAAAATTAGTTCATAAGTTATAGATCAGGTTTGTTTACAAAAGTCTGGGTTGACAAAAGCAGAACTTTTCTGTTGATTTGAAGTTTTCCATTTTGTAGGTATCTCATACTAATCCTACCCTGTAACAAAAGCTGTATGGCTTTACGTATACACCTGTTTGGAATCATATATAACTGATATTGTTGACATCGTACGCAAAGACGAGGTAGTTTCTATAATTTGTCTAAACTCTAGAATGCACACTCAATATAAAGATATTAAAAACACATTCATCCGATGATTCTTCAATAACCAGTCCAGTCCAACTGCCCATTAAAGAAATGTTGCCTAATACGTCAACACCATTCCCAAGCTGGCAAGCATAAGTACCACAATGCATGTACCCTTAAATAAATTTTTTTACATTTGATATTAGAGCTTATTTACTATTTCTTTCATTAAGCCTTCACTCTAAGAAATGTTTTGAAACATTTTACAGTTATAAACTATTTGTTCTTCATATTTAATTTTGAATTTAGAAAACCTTTAAAACCATTTATATCATTTTAAATACTTTCCTCGTGGTCAATAATTTTGCGGCCTGGTGAAAATCCTCTAAATATGGCCATGCTGCTGTGTACCAAAAGTCAACACCAGCCAAGGAGTCGTTTGGTTCACAGCTAAGATTTTTAAAAATACAATAGGCTTCGCAGTGCATTCTGGGTATTATGCTTACCAGATTTGGAATGGTGCTGTCGTATCAGGCAACCTTTTCTACATGGGCAGTTGGACCGGACTGATAACATTCCCCAGTCTTCTAGTACGCACCTAATTACATTAAGACAAGATCAAAAAAAATTATACAACAGGCTAAAAAATAAATATTTTACATATTAAAAACAAAACAAAAATAACACAAAGACAACAAAAAACAAACAAAGAAAAAACAACAACTAACAAACAAACAGGTAGCAAAAAATAAATAAAATGAAAATGAACAAACAAAAACGTGCATGTTCTAGAACGGCCTGGAGTATTTGAATTTTGTTTGTCATGTAAATATTTTTATCTTTACAAAAAAACACAGGTTGAAAGATCATTAAACAGCGATTCAATGAAGTAATTTTTTTTATTAAACCGATCAGCGGCAGTCTTACTGAAAGTAGCATTTTTCTCTGCATTCTCCAGGTGTAATTCCTGAACATCGCTGAATCACATGTACAAGGTAGTTTGGTGCTCTAGGGTGGTATATTCTGAATATGCACTTTTATTCTTCCAGAAGACGGAAATAATTTGTAACCTAAATTGGTATTGGATAAAGCATCTGCCCTCTAGCAGGTTTGTATTTTCAATATAAATTCACAAAATAATGGCATATTTTGCTAAAATGTATCACAAACATGCGGCTTTACGTGAAACACCTGTTTGGAATCTCATAAAACAAAGCTTATATTTTTGAAATTTAAATGGCAATTTCTGTAACTATAGAAATTAAATAATTAACAGACTTAATATAATGAATTATAAACATGATAAAAACAAATGAAACTGTATTTTGTAGATAACAATATTATCCCTTGCAACATACATCAGCACGAAACTCAGATCAACAAAATTTGTTGAACCTTAACTACAACATCTACAAATAAACACACACGAATGATTCTTGAACGTAGATCTTTTTTTTTAACTGATCGGCGCCAGTCGTATTGCTGGTATTATCTTTGTTTATTGTATTCTTAAGGTATATTCCTGCACGTCGTTTATTCACATCAGATACAACATAATGTAGTCCGGTGCTCTAGGGTAGTATATTGTGACAGTTTCTATGTCATATTCTTCGTTTCATGTACTAGAGAAGATTTTAATATGAGCTTTTATACTTCCTAATATTTTGTAACGTAAATTGTTATTAGAGTTACTCATCTGCCCGCCAGCAGGATTGTATTTTTCAGTACGAATTACCATAACTGTATGACATATTTTGCTGAAGTAAAAAAATAACAAAAGTTGCGTAACTACACAGGAAACACCTGTATGGAATTTCATAATACAAAGCTTATATTTATTTTAAAATGTATTCTTATTTAAAACATTGGGTGGAAAGCCAGGCATATGCATTAAATTCAAGGGACGCGTCCATAGTGTGAA
Source organism: Ophiothrix spiculata (assembly GCA_000969725.1). Classification (NCBI taxonomy): domain Eukaryota; kingdom Metazoa; phylum Echinodermata; class Ophiuroidea; order Amphilepidida; family Ophiotrichidae; genus Ophiothrix; species Ophiothrix spiculata. The sequence goes on from JXSR01S069336.1 coordinate 59,383, forward strand.
AGATGGAATATTGGAAAGAATTTCCGATTTTAGGTGTAGGAGAAAACCTGCGAGGACAAGTATGGATTGACAACCACATTCACATACAACCTTGGTCCGACCGGGAATCAAACCCTGGCTGTTTTGGTGAACGGCGAAGGAAAGGAAGAAACGCTACGCTTAACGGATGTTCAAATAAATACATATGGGTAGTATTTTTCACTTTCTTAGGTTTACATATCGGGTGGTAGTCGATACCTCCGGCCGCACGTCCATACCCAACCAAAATCAGAGTACCCCTGGGTAAAATACACATCTACCAGCAGATGAGTAAAACCAACAACAATCAATTCAATTTACGTTAAAAGATATTTGTCTTTTGGAAGTATTAAAGCAAGTAGAGACCATATCTACATTGACATACTCCCGCCGTTGATGGGTTAAATACACAGAAATGACGGGGAACGGAACTCAGAGCGAGAGCAAGTTGTGTATTTATTATACTTGGCCTCGTTCTGAGGACCATGTTAAAGGACTAAAAATGACACCTCAATGAACTTCATTTGATTTCCAGGAGTCAAATTATAGTCTGTAAAAGGTTGTGAGGGAGTAAAATGTATAACTGAGATAAACGCGTTCAAAAATAAGCAAGCCCTATATTTCTTGTTGATTGTCTTCAAAATATACAGATATATTTCATATTGTCGATCATTTTCTTGAAATGAAACTTTGCTGATGTTTTGAAGTAAGCAATTAAGTAATTGTGAATCTGTCAAAAAATAAATTTTGGCCAATTGCGACATTGACATGTAAGTACACCTGTTAAATCAAATGAAACTTCATTTACAGCTCGTTTGAGATTGGCGGTCACATATTCTCGTAATGGTTGATGCTGATCAGGTACTAGAACAGTTTGTTGCTTTGGGGAAATGTTTGTTACAGTTTCGATGTCAAATATACTTACACAATTTTTCCAAGAGACAAATCAAAGAAATAAGCGCCTTACGGACCCTGAAGGTGAAAATTTATTTGTTATGTAAATTACACCTTGATGTGTATCACAGTACCTCCGAGCAGTTCTGAAAAATATGAATTTCATAAGTAGTGTTTGTTTTCAAAGATACACCTGTATATTGAATGTAAAATTTGGGGTTTTACTTGAATTCTAAATAGCTAAATTGTGTCAACGGATAAAGGGTAAGATGTGTGTATGTACACAGAATCAGTAGTGACGTCCAACCCTTGATCAGCTACATTGTACACGACTCCATTTGAATAGACGTTTTCAAAACACAACTTTCCGAGAATTCCCGAAGCCAATTTTACACTTTCCGGCAATTGCCGACAGAAAAAGTGGCTCACTAACACAATACCCAGAATGTTACGTCCACATTCACGTTAACTGACTGCGTATGAATTCAAACTTGTAATTAGGGCATTAATGAGTCACTTTTAGTGTGATTGTCCTGATGCGATTTGAAATCTCAAGCTTCTGTGCTTAACCAGCCGATTTCAAATGGAAATTTCACTCTTTGTGTCATTGTGCGTATGGTTCTACCAGCCAAAAGGTAGTGCATCTAATGATGTATGGGTCTAGTTATATTTATTTTTCACTTTTATTGCACTGAAAATGCGAGAGATTTTCGGAAAATTTTGTTGACAAAATCGTGCATACTAACGAGCTTGTACGTGACTGTTTGAAAAAATTGCCACGTGATCGACGTTCCGGAGATTTCTAAATGGATTTGGAAAAGGTCTATTATGCTTCAGCTATGGCTGTTAAAAAAACATAAAACAAATGATCAACTTTAAGGCTACTTTCATGTTTCATGTTCACTGCAAACTTTTACCCACTCATACAAGACACACCATAACAATTTTTGGTAGAGTCTCCAGATGATACATCAGGTTTGTGACTATTGATTTCACTCACAGTATCATCTTTAAAATGGCGATAAGAATATTCTTAAAATGGTTAATATTTTAACGACATTGTTGTAGTTTGGATCATCCGATGTCATCTAAACTTCATATGCTTACGGTCGAGATTTGTATTATGGAATTATGATCAATAATTTGAACTTTTAACCCTCGTCTTCCTAAGGGGGGAGGGGTGGTTACCACCCCCCTAACGGATGATCGCCGATTGCACCAAAACAAAGCGGCCCTGAGAATTTAAGTAATTATTTTAACATCCTTTGCGTTCATTTTGATGATAAACATCGGGGTACTACCTAAGGTGGGGTTATGGTAGGCAATCAAAGTCCGAGGGTAGGAGGGAGGTTGCCACCTCGATAAATTTTAAATCGCCATTTTGAAAAATTCTACATGATATGGATTTGAAACTTACAGGACATGTTAGAATTGTCGATTCCATATTAGCAAAATCCCGACGAAAATCGGACATTTAACTTTTATAGCGATTTTTGGAAAAGTGGCCATTTTGCCCAAAGTCGATTCTTTCGGTTCGGAAATACTTTGTGACGTCATAATTACGTACCGATTTTCATGATCTTGGTATCAATGGAAAGAGAAGACCCTACCCTGTACTACCTATACTATAGTACCAAACAATATAACTTTGGGGGTCCCAATTTCAAAATCACAGGGGTGGTGGTGGTAACCACCCCCTTCAGGAAGACGTGTTACAAAAAAAAGGCTCAGGAAGACGAGGGTTAATGTTAGCCGCAGGGTTTTTTGGTTAAAAGCGCTCGAACGTAAAAATTAGTGTTAAAAGTTGCTATTTCCATGGAGCATTTTATGTTGATAGTATTGGAAGTCTGATTTATCATTTATAATTTGTAATTCCTTCATAAATATCTGTTCTACAATACCTGAACAATATCGGATTAAAATCGTGCTCATTAATCAAACTTGATTTTTGAGTGCCTTCCCCTAGCTAGTTATAATAAGTTTTTTGTCTCTTCATTTATCGACACAGAAATTAAAGCAACAACGTGTGGAAGTTTTTGTGAGTCTGATGATACCTTCGGTGGATGTGGGGTTTCATATGCTCTTAGCAAATCAGGTGTTCTATTGTTTTCTAGAGATCTCCCTCTTCGTAATGGAACAAAGACTGTCACAATAAAGGATGAGGAAATTAAAGTGTTGTTGTTTACTAATATAGTTAAATCAAAAGATAATGCTAGTTTGCTTAAGTGTTTGTCGATAACCTATCCAATGTGAACAAAGGAGAAAAGAAAGATGCAGGTAAAGAATCTCATATACCTTTTTTGAATAATAGTCTTTTACCTTACCTTATACTATTGATTGGCAAGGCAAGCTTTCCCAATAAATTATAACAACATTCATTTTCAAAACTGAAAACATCAAGATTTACAATGAATGGACATTAGAAATATAAAAAAAGAATTAATTCATTTGATTTTTATACACATTCCATTCTATTTATATTGTTGTTTGATTGATCAGTTCAGAAGTTTCTTCCCTGCGCGTTTTAACCTATTTTCTGTTTAAAAATATTACATTTCGGTTCGTTTTTAAAATATTGCTAATGAGAACAATGCTTGTTATTACGGAAAAGTACCATTATATCCCTAAATAAAAATACAGTATACACAGGACATTCACGAAAAATATTTGTAAATAGCGGAAATAGATACCATTCTAATTTAGGATAATTTTATGAAAAAATATCGATAACACAGAAAAAGTAGAAGATTTTCCTTTTTTAATTCCGTAATTTTGCTTGAAGTTTTACTTAAATACCTATGCCAACGATAAAGGTATTATACACGTTTTCGAGATGGAATCATATGTGACAAGTTAAAAATTATATCCCCAAGAAAGGTACCCCCATCTGATCTATATTGTATTAATCTTCTATACATATTCTACATAAATATTTGTTTTATATCGGTACTGTAGCCCAAGTGTGTTTTCAAGGAATGTGTAGCATTAAATTGAAAGAAATATTCTAAAAAGTCACCGATAACTTCCTTTTGATTAGTTCATGAAATTAAAAAATATCACATTAGTTTTAAAACTGTCTAAAATGATATTGCAATGCAGGGGTATGGTTATTGTTTCGTGAGGAGCAGTAAATAAA
>JXSR01S069347.1:9011-22293 GCA_000969725.1 Ophiothrix spiculata
ATCAGACTCATGATCTAGAGGACCCAGGTTCGATTCTCAGGTAGGTACAAAGGTAAATTTTCTCATGTGTGTAAATGTAATTAAAAATTAGTAAGGAACCAATCGAGAAATCTCCTCCTCAAGAAAAAGTGAAATTGATTCATTTTTTTTAATTTCAATTAATTTGTTGTAAGTCAAGCACAATTTAAGCATTTTATTTATGTGGTATCTACTGACGCTATTCAGTTAAGTGAACGTTTTACTAAATTGAGTTTATAAGATGCAATTTATCGGCAATATTATGTGTTTGTAACTCAAATAAAAAGAGTTCTTTTAAACCGTGTCAATTAAGAACAAAATACGTGAATAAATGCTTGTTGCACCTACTTAATAAAATCAAGGCAACCGTGTTGCACAGATTTTTTAAAGTAAATTCAACAAATTATTTTTTAAAGTGTAGGAGTGGTCACATTTATGTAGTTAACTTTTGTTGTTTTATTTATTGTGTTCAGAAGTTAATTAAACGGTCTTGAAAATTATAAAGACAAAACGATTTTAACTTACTTTTATACACATTTTTGAAACCACACGTTTACTCTAAAAATGTAAATTAATAAATGAAATCTTACATTTTATTAGGTGTCTTAAAGCTGAACTATCAATCCATTTGTATGTTTTAATGTTACTAACGTACACACTGTGTAAATTAGAATTTTATACGCCAAACAATACGCCGGCGTATATAACAAGTGGTCAGAATATGAAGTGGGAACACCTGGTCAGGTTACAGAAACACCGATTCATGACAGCATAACAAATGAACAACTGATATTCAAACCCGCTATAGGGTCAAAACATTGTCGCCCTTCAAACAAAATTTTTGCTACCAAACATTTGGTCGTGTCATTATATATGTATTATACATTAAATATCTTTTGGGGCAATGTATTTTGCAATTTTTTTTGAAGTCAATCGTCATTTTAACGGCACGACAAAATATTTGTTTGAAGCCTGACTATGTTTTGACCCTATAAAAGGCACCTGGTAAATGCGCGGACTCTTCTTTTTATTAAACAATGAAGGAATCGATAAAATCATAAATCAAATTCTTTCAAATAGTCCCGATATTTCATTTTTTGTCCCGCCAGCGTCCCGATTTTCCGAGCCAGGGGGGCGAGTGCCCCCCTGCCCGACCCCCAACACACACCCATCCGCTTCGTACGGCACTGCTGCGAAGTGAAACGAGTAATCAACATCAAGCCCGTAGCCAGGGGGGCGTGCGGTGGGGGCGTCGCATCCCCCCAAATTTGACAATGTACAAAAAAGGTCACTTTGTCAAAACCACTAAAATTAGTTATGGGTCGACCAAAACGACAAGTTTTCCTCCAAAAGGTCCACTTTTTGAAAATCCGCACCCCCCTTGAAAAAATCCTGGCTACGGGCCTGATCAACATGATCAAGAAGAAGAGTAGTGTTTCAGCACCTGGTAGCTCCTAGTCCTGACGCTATAACTTCTTGGATACTCAAGAAGCTTCCTTGCATTCATCACTGTCTATTGTCCTGCTGATTGTCTACAAATCACTCAATAACGCTGCTCCTGGCTACCTTACCGAACTTTTACAACCGTACTCACCCAAAAGGAGTCTCCGTTCAACATCTAAGGAGCTCCTTGTTGTACCATCGACATCACTGAAAACCTTCGGTGACCGGGCATTTTCAGTCGCTGGCCCTAAGTTATGGAACGATCTTCCTTTCAACATTAGAAAAGCATCATCTGTACAAACATTCAAATCACTTCTGAAGACGCACCTTTTTAATACGGACTTTTAACTGTATATTACTCCTTTATTTTCATTTGCTAATTATTTATTCACGGAAACATTTGTTCACTCCTGAGGTTTCCACCGCAGGAGTAGGCCACGGTTATCCACCTGTGGTCGTCTACATCGTCTACATCATGTAGTAGTTTGTATTTAACATCAATGTACACTCCTGAGGTTTTCCACCGCAGGAGTAGGTCACGGTTATCCACCTGTGGCCGTCTAAACCACCTGCTATTGCAGTAGTTTGTATTATCAAGTTATGATGGTTAACTCCTAAGGTTTTCCACCGTAGGAGTAGGCCACGGTACATCACCTGTGGCCAACAAAAATATCGCTGTTCCACCCTTTCTGTGCAATTCAAAAAAAAAAAAAACCTGTAATTTTTAATATTTTAACTATTTTTCCATAAATATTGTCTTATATATGTTTATAGTATTTTATTTGTGTAAATTAGTTTGTAAAGCGCTTTGAGTTTTACATGTTTGTATCAGTAAGGCGCTTATAAATACGTGTTATCATTATTATTATTATTATTGTAACCAAATTGTCTACTACGCAAGTAGGTGAATGCACAGGTTTTTTTTCTGAAGTTCTTACTTTGCATTTTGTTTGCTCATCAATTCCGTGGAAAGCTTGTAACATTTAGTTTCTTTACTAAAACAGGCTTAGCTTCGCTTTAGAAGTACCCATTTCATCCGGGGTTTTTTTAATAAGCAGAAGATTCTGTACATTTACAAGTTGCTTGACGATGGTTTTAAATATCAGTATTTTTTTGTTATAGAGTCTTGAATCTCGGTCAACTTCATTTTGACTCAACCTGTATTATTCCTTTATCCATGCTCTTTTTCGTACCTCTAATGATACAATACCAAATAAAAAAAATAAATATATAAAGAATGATGTTTGCATTTTTGGCTGTTTGAAATAGTACACGGTTGCTCATATAGTTTTTACCACTTTTCTAAGTAAAGGTCAATTTATGATGCAAATATCTGGAAACTTATCTTGCTTTTGGTCAGATTTGATAGGTAAACTTATCGGCTGTGAAATGGAACTCCTAATGTGTCAATTTTCTCATGAACTGGTAAAGGGGCAACAACAACGTGATTTTTGGTCAAATTTGATTTTTTTTGTAAGGTCAAATTTGATATGACATCTCTAAAACCTTTTAAGATGATATATACTGCCGAGAACCATTCCACGTTCACCGCAACCCTATATTAAAAAATTCAGGGGCGTTGAAGGATCATTGTGTGCTTTGCTTTCTTGGCGCAGTCAAGCGTGACCAAGACAAACAATCATCTGCTTATTACTCTACTACTTTGTAAATATGGTGTTTTGAATTTAAACATTTCTTTGTACAAGTGTACAAAGAATTCTAGAAATGTTTAACACTTTGACACTTTTTCAGTAGAAATGTGTTTTAGAAAAATTGTCGAAATCATACATTATATATCGAAAGTTACATCATTATGTATACATGATCCCATTTTGAAATACATGCTTAGGTTTCAAACACTAAACAAAACACTAGTTTGTCCATACTTTCTAAACATATTCAATATCTAATCACAATCTAAACATTATACTCTTCAGCAGAATGATATTGAAAACACTGTTTTCAATGAGCAACATTTAATGTTATTTGAAATCTGAGGAAGAGTCGTACAGGTTGTAAACATATTTAGCTACCTAAACACCCGTTTGTCCATACTTTCTTAACACCTCAATTACAGCGTACAGATAAACATTCCATATGACCACTCAACTTGAGCAGAGAAGCATGCATGCAGAGAAGTGACCCTGACCAAGGCGGGGTCAAATCAAATTTGACCTAAAAATCACGTTTTTGACCCATTTTTGTTGTTGCCCCCTTACCAGTAAATGAGAAAATTGATCACAACATAAATTTCCAGATATTTTCATCATAAATTGACATTTACATACAAAATGGTAAGAATATTTGTTTTCCAACACATTATGAGCAACCGTGTATCTATAGACTTACCACAAATTTGAACTGATATCCTGGTGTGAAGTATGTCTGTGTGTAATCCCATTTGAACACGAATGGACTATCAACAAACATCAATGAGTGATTGGCACTCTGTACAACACCCGTAGCACTCTCTACTACAAAGGCCTCGATGTGAAGTCGTTTGCCAATGACTGTACTAAAATTGCTGCCGTCCAAAATGGTAGCAAGCCTTATGCTATGAGACGCTTGTCCGTGTTCATTTAACTGAAAATATAATCATAAAGCCATGTAACTAATACTCAGAAAGTGGAAATTACCTCTTTAAGAACTTTAAAAGCTGGCTCACACTATGCCTTAGTAAATCGAGTACTCTCTGCACCTCTGAATAATTTCAAAAAATGTAATGAATATTTTACAATAATTTTGAGGTGCAAAATTAAGTCTACGGTCGCCATCTTGGGAGATTAAGGTTATGGCCAGGTTGCGGCCGGCCGCACAAAGTTGTGGCCTACTTGTGCTCCAACACCTAAAAGTACAACATTTTGAGGTGCACATTTGGAACAGAATTATAGTACATTCTTAGTACAACAGTACAATAGCACTTACATTGTACTAAAATGGTGTTCCAAATGTACATCTCAGAATATACTTGATTATTACAGGGGACGAATTGGTGAACGACAAATGCGGATTTTGCTTTCCCTTTGTACTTACGTTGGTCATTGTCAAAGTGTGAACCAGCCTTTAGGCCGAGCTATTCAAAATATTTGGGTTACCCTTAAGATAGTTTGCCGTCAACTTCGGCATATTTTGATGGATTGTAACCAAGGAGTTCCCCTTCGTCATAGGTCGTAGAAAAGATTCAAGTTGTAAAAAAGGCTGAATTTGTCAAATTATCCTAAATTGAAAAGTTGGACCGGACACAAACTTGAATCAATGGATATAATATAATATCATGATTTCCGATTGTTGATAACGTCAAATACCAATGTTAAAGATTATCATGATTATAAGGTTCGAATATACTGAAATTGTCAAAATCAATGAAAAATGAAACCCAATTAGAACCTAATTTGGATTATGGATATCATATTTAACTTTCATTTTGTTACCAAGGTCAAAGGTCTGATATGAGGACAAATTTGTAAGATGGAAGGAATTGACTTTGTGTAGAATTGAATACAAGAATAATAAACTGACCCAAGTCCGATCCATGCTTCCTCACTAGCTGAGACCAAAGAGAGTATACTGTACTACATTATGACTGTAATTGCTGGGCATTGATCATCACTTCCTTTTGTATGGAATGGCTCAAAACTTTATCGGCCTCCAAACAAAATTTTCGCTACCAAACATTTGGTACTGACAGTGACGTCACCAAATATTTGCCATCGAATTTAAAGTATGAACCAGTAACAAACATTTGGTGCAATGTATATTTATCGCGAAATTGTATTTGGTCTCAACTCTCAAATTTTGTTTGAAGGCCGATTAAGGCAGCGTGGACTTGGCCCAAGTATTGAATAGTGGAAACTCATTCCTATATTCAATTATCAACCTATGGGATTTCGTGGTTTCGAGATATATATCTTACTGTTCCATTCATTCTAGCAGTAGTTATTTCTGTCAAAACTCCAGAGCTTTCTAGTAGACTGTATTTAATTCGGTAGTAGCCATGGACTGAGCCATACTTTTCTCTCTCAAGGTCAGCAAACACATACCTAAACAAATCCATAACGTAATATATTTGAAGCGGGTAACCGGTAAATTATTATTATTATTATTATTATTATTATTGAAATGCCACAGTCGATGGATCAGACTCTCCATTTTTTATGAGGACATCATCAGGATTCCTTTAACAATAGTAAATGACTCACCCCGAAAAGAGGTACTTTGCGACAGAACACTTTTTAAGAATATGCTGAAAATAGACAGCAACAAATAAAGAAAATAATAAGAATTTCCAGCATATTTTCTGTTGTAAAATTCGATTGCCTTTATCAATTTCAACAAGTAAGGTGTCATTTTAAAGCTTAAAAAATGTTGTAACAGTTGAAATGACAAAATCAAAATTGATATCCTCTGCAAAGTCCCCCCTTTCGATGTGAACCATCGCAAATAGTCTTTCATGCATCAGATCTACATTTTATGTGATGAAATATGCTAGTATTAAAATAAAAACGGTGGTATATATGCCTAAGTTTACGTCGAAATGCCCGGCCCCTCCATAAGAGTTTAACTTACTCTCCTTGTACCAGCGTTGTAATTGTTTCAAACGATTTCACGATGAAAGAATATGGCTGAACTGATATTTTCACAGCGTATTTAGGTAGTACTGAAATGGGAAAAAAATACCAATTTAATACAAAGTATGAGTAAAACGATCTCATTTGTTGATCAGAGACGCTTTGACAGCATTCAAAATATAGTAAATATGTGTTGACAGTGTTCAATCTTTGACTTACAGTTTTTGGCGACCAAAAGTGTATTAAGGGGTGAAAATTGCAGATTTTTATTTTCATCTAAATGTTTCCTATAGTAAAACATCCAACATTGTCAAACCATTAAAAGGTCCGTATCTGTTCTTTATTTTGAAAAAATGTTATTATATACCTGATTTTTAACTAAGAGCTAGTGAGGAAAAGAAGGGGTGTGACGAACTGTTGAGTAAATGTTGTTCCCCTTACAAGGGCACAAGGTAGGTTACGTGGTATGTAAACAACAAAATCAAATGCTCTTATATGAGAGTGCATTTTTCACTTACCATATTCTTTAACGAAGAACTGTACAGTTGAGTTATGTTTCATCTGAAATAAATTAAGATAATTAAGGGTACAATGTTTCTCTTATATTAGTGATTTAAGTTACAGGCCGGACTTTTATCCACACTGCAATTTGGTACCAGATAATTTAATTGGCAACATCGCCACGAGCTCCGATTGAACGTGCAATGTATATGCACGTACGCTGCGGAATTGGTGACGTCATTTCTTGCATAATTAGCTCAGCGCGTGTGACCATGTTCCAAACAAATGGTCACGCGTTAACATAATATGCTTAAGTACACTCTTGTTTTTTTTTCCTCTGTGGTCACTTCCTTGACTATCACGAAACACATTTGCAAAACACCCCGGAGTGGAAAATGCTTTATTTTGCTTAATTTGGATTCAAGACTAATAAATGCACAATATAAGTTATTATCCATACTGTAGACTTAACGTGTGGGGAAAAAACGCCAACCTAATTTGTTTGGAACCAGTCGCTGGCACAAAGCTTCCTCTTTTGAGGCTGGTCGTATCAAATATTACTGGTTAAGTATGCGTCCTCCGCCAACAGCGCTTAACAGTGTTAAAATGTTCTCGAAAAAATGCGACTATTTTCGCATAAACGTTTTACCCAAAAGTCGACTTTGGAGAACAGGTTAGAAGTAGGTTAGAACTGATAAATTTTCATTTTATTTTTCAGCCTGAATTTCAAAGTAAATCGTCAATATTTATATATCAATGTCAATATTTATCGTACATATTTATTAAAAGATGGATCATATTTACATGTTGTATAAAGTGTGGGACTGCATGCACACATAAAAAAGTTGTGTTTAAAAGGGAACATGGTTAACAGGTTGGGTTAAATTTACACAATGTTGGGTAAAATTTGACACAATGTTGGGTAATGGTGCACGTTTTACCCAAAATTGTGTCAAATTGTACCCAACATTGTGCAAAATTTAACCCAACCTGTTAACCATGTTCCCTTTTTAACACAACTTTTTTTCTGTGTGTGGCATTCATAAAGTACACACCACAAATAATTATAGTGTGTTGTTATTTTAAGAATAAGAGACCCAACTATCCCGTTTTGTGCTATTTTACTCTTTCGCCGTTATCTTGAAAATAATAAAAAACTACAACATGGCATTGGTACGTGTACCATTATCGGTGTGATCATTGTTTGATACCAGTTTGCATGCGTTACATTGAATACATTTAATGATGTGCGCAATGACACCTACACCTTAATTAAAGATTAAAGCGACTTATTTGTATTTGTTTGGATCAAACAATAGTGAATCAACATTCTTAAATAAACATGTTCCTTAAGAGTGTCATCGAATGTCCAGTTCTTCTCCAATCTATCCCCGTCGGGCTTAAAATTGCATATTTTAAAATAGACGGACATCGATTGTCTAAAGAGCACAGACCATGTATATATATCTAAGATGTCTTTAAAGGTAAAAAACAGTATCTTGCACACAGTATGAAATACATGTTCACGTTATGAGCAGACTTCAATCTTCCACCCCCTCCCACCCCCACCATTCTGGTCAACTTACCTGAAAACCATAATAGGCGACTACCGTCCAATTTCCAAACATCGGTGATTTAGGAAGCTCATAATATCTTCCACCCTTGCAAACTTACCTGGAAACCATAATAGGCGACTACCGTTCAATTTCCAAACATCGGTGATTTAGGAAGCTCATAATATCTTCCACCCTTGCAAACTTACCTGGAAACCATAATAGGCGACTACCGTCCAATTTCCAAACATCGGTGATTTAGGAAGCTCATAATATACGTTGACAAATCCTGTGTCAGGTAACTCCTCCATTCGTCTCACTATAATTCCACTAGGAGTTATAACATCAATTCGAACCTGCATCAATTCATCAGAGTAACGATATAAATTGCTATCTGTAGAGTATTCATTCATTCTTTCATTCATTCATTCATTCTTCATCTATTTCCCCTTCATTATCACATAAAATAACTACACATTCAATCAATCAATCAATCAATCAATGATGCACAGTACTTGCATGAAATGCATACCCCATGAAGGAGTCTATACTAGTCCTGGGGATTAAAGTGACTACCGACTACGGAGCAAGTAGAGTAGAGTTTCTTGCCCAAGGAAACAAGGAGACGAAAACCGCCTGGCCCGGGGTTCGAACCCACAACCTCTGTATTATAAGACCCATGCTCTAACCCCTCGGCCACGCTGAAAAGCATAATATCATTGGCAAATAGCTGCGATGGAGTAATTGCATCAAGACGCCCAGGCCTGTTAAGTCATGCAATTCCAGTTTACAAAATTATTACAGACAGACAGTTCAAACAAAAGACATATAATAAAAGCTGAACATTACATCTACATGTATGTTCCTATATTTTAGAAGTTATCATTAGATTTTAATTATGTGAAAAAAAATTAAACAAGCACCAATATAAAAATACATACGACCAGTCATATTCTGTAGAATTATTCTATACTATATATCAAATCAATTATTTTCTCTTAATTTGGTCGTTTATCTTTCATTTAAAAAAAAAAACTTTAGTGAATAGTTGATTTGATGTTAGTTTGGAAGAACATTCCATATTTTTGGTCCTGATGATTGATAGAACATTATTCAATATGTGGATTTCATAAAGTTATCGAATTTGTCGACAAACTTGTCATACCTGATGCTAATATCTTCTCCATCTACATTACTAAGATTGTCTTTCAATGCATCTACATTCTGTGTGTTGATATCAAGAATTTCATTAATTGATATGTTATTACATTCACTTTAAACCCTTGAAAAGGTAGCGATATTGGAAGATGGTCACTAAGATTTGTATGTACAATACCAGACGTCTGTTTGGCAACATTATTGGTGAATATATTGTCAATTAAAATTGCAGTGGTAGATGTGATTCTTGTGGATTTTGTTATGCTTGGATATAAAAAGTAAATTTTTTAACAGTGATGATTTTATAGATTTCATAAAAGCAATCGGAATTCATATAAATGGCATGGGCTATTATTTCGCACGATATTTTTATTACATTACACCACGTCAGTGGTGGTGGTGGTGGTGTCGGCGGCGGTGGTGTTGGATACCAACCCATTCACCATGTTCTCCTGTGGATTTATATCCCCTAAACTTTAGTTGTTTTTACCAGAGTATAGGGTAAGGTCCCTTCTTTCCATCTATATATTAAATCATTAACAACTATCAAGACGCTTTGTAGTTATGACGCCATAAATTAGTTCGGGTCTCGGCAAAATGACAAGCGTTTCAAAATTGTGCTACTAATATTCTTAAGCTTTTCAAAATGGCAACTTCTGTTTAGGTGGATGGTTAACATCCCTCAGCTCTGACGGCTTACCCTCTATGTTGGGAGTACCTTTTTTTTTTATCGCAATGACCAGTTAGGTTGTTTTTCAATTAAAGGGATCACTTGATGAATTTGTAAGAACGACCTTTAAAGTGAAAATCAACTTTCAGAAACCTCTAACGGGCAACCAAAGTTGACACCCCTTGTATGTGGGCGCGTGTGGTCTAGTGGAACAGTGCAGGACTCATAATCAGAAGGTCGTGAGTTCGAGCCCCGCTAGTGCCAACGTGTTGTGAACCTGGGCAAATCACTTTATCACACTTGCTTCGTCGACCCAAGCGTTATATGGGTAGTTACTAGGAATATGACCGTATAGCGCTAGAATGGGCAGCTGGCTGTATTCTAATGGTAACGGAATAAATGTAAAGCGCTTTGATCAATTCTGGAAAAGCGCTATATAAGCACCGACATTTATTTATTTATTTTATATAAACTGACCTTTTCTGTTGACGGTTGCATCTGTTGATCAACAGCTATGACCCTGATAAACACTGAAAATAGAAAAATGTAAAAGATAGTGTTCATCAACGTATACTGCCCAACGTACGACTAATGCACACTGTTTTGGTCATAGACATAGATGTTAATGTCACCCAACGTAAAACGTACGTTCAGACTCTACACATTGGTGTATGACTGGGCCTTTGGCAAAGAAAACCCTTTATTGGCATAACCAATAAGTTTCTTCAAACAAATCTTTAATATGATCGGTGACAGGAGCTTGCATTAATAAAGTATTTAATGTTCAGAGGTATCTTTAGGTGTTTTGGTGATACATTCTTAAGGGATACTGGGCCAACAAATGGGTGAGAAAGGCGGTTGCTTCTCCTCTCCACCCTTGCCCCATACTCCCTTTTCTGGTTACGGAACCTTATAATACGAGGAACATTAGCGATTCACGTGGTTCCAATACGATTTTCATATCTGGAATGCATTGGGAAAATATCACGAGATTCTTTAAAAGTGGTTTCAGAGTAGCTGTCTTTGCAACACACGACGTTGCGGCCGACGACCAAACATCTGCAATTTTGAGTTGTCGTAAAGTCGAATTTATTCCAACTCAAAATATTGTGCCATTGCGACTATCACGACAGGGTAATCGATATATTGGCTTGTCGTGGCAAAGCATTAAAACTATTAGCAACAATTTCCAGATGCGACAAGGTCGAGTTTGCGCACTTAAAATTTTTGACGTCACGCTGGTCGTCGTACGACCACCACGACAAACACTCTGAAACCAGGTTTAATACCAAACAATTGCTTCCACATCAGCAAAGCATCAGCTCTGGCTAACATTAGCAGAGCCTTTCAAGTACGTTCTAAACTCCTATGGACCGGCGTTGGTTTCGATATGCATCGCGAAATAATCGTGGAATCATCGGAAGCTTCGTAGAACTGAGCTTGAACGATAAAATGTTTTTGCAGTCGATTGAACGCCGTAATATGCGTACAGTTTCTATTATTGTTCCGTAGGAAATATACAACCACTGTCCTTTCAAAACGAAAGTTATATATTTCATTTTCATCATTTATTATTTTCCTACAAAGTATATGATTTATCAAAAGCATACCTTTTGATTGTTTACCCTCAGCATTGGTTGGCGTGTAAATGGGTTTATCTGTCTGAATAAATGTATACCCAGTCTTGAAACTCATCAAAATTGAGGTTTCATCGTTAATCTGTAGTGCAGATGATGCTGATGTTGCGCGCAGCAAGACATACTTTGGTTCAGAAGGGTGGAGGTCGCCTATTGAATTAACAACGTCTTCAGGGTTCACTCTTAACACAAACATGGTTGGCTGATCTAAAATGAAGAATTTATTGAATCAGAAATAAATCTTCTTCTACTTCTTCTTCCTCCTCTCCTTCGTCTTCTTCTTCTTCTTCTTCTTCTTCTTTATCTACCTCTTCCTCCTTTTCCTCCTCCTCCTCCTCCTCCTCATCTTCTTCTTCTTCTTCTTCTTCTTCTTCGGTTGGGCAAACTCAATATAACACAATTTGTAAGAGTGTGAAACTAACGGTTAAAATCTCGCTAGACAAAAGGTTCGCTAGTCCTAAAGTTCACCAGTCTGACAATGAAATAAGGTTCGCAAGACCAAAAGCGTATTTTCCAATACCCGAGGGTTCGCCAGTCCCAATTTGAAAATAAAGTTCAGTAGTCCGAATTAAAAAAAAAAGTTCGCTAGTAAGAAATCAGGTCCTCGAGTCCGAAATTAAAAAGGGTCCTCTTATTTCAAATTTTTTCATAGAGCCATTTGCACTAACAAATTTCTTCACAAAATAGGCCGGTCTGAATCACCAAGTTGTTGCTTCTGTAAAAAATTCCCTGAAACATGTTTTCATTTGTTTTGCCAATGTGAGAAGATATCACCCTTATGGGATGAATTGATTTTTCTTATAAATAACATTTCAGGGGGGTCGTTTGATTTTTCTGATTTTGATAAAATGTTTGGTGTTACCGACATCTCAGAGCATGATAAATGTGTTTCATTTCTTTTTCTGTGTTTAAAGTTCTACATCCATAAATGTAAATTTCCAGAGTCAAATCCCAATTTTGTTGCCTTTTTAAACTTAGTAAAGATAAAAAGAAATTTTGAGTACAAAATTGCTGAAAGTAAAGGAAAATTGAGTAAGCACCTTAAAAAATGGACCCTTGATCTTGATGCTTCATGATTTTTCAACTTTTATTTTTTTCCTTCAATAAATAGCATACTTCCTGTGCTGTTCCATTATTTATTGCATTGAAATTTTGTAGCATGGAGGGGTGTGGGTGGCTCTGTAAATGTTGTGTTGTCTTTTGTTAGTGTTGGTGTCTTGTGCCTTTTGGTTTTGTGTGGAGTTTTTTTTTGTTGAGGGGGGTGGTTGGGTCTTGAGGGGTGTTTTGTTTGTCCTTTTTAAATCCTGCTTGGTTTGATGGGGAGGATTATCCTTTTTTTTTTCTACCATTGGCCCAGTGTGCTCTGCCATAACAGGGACTCCATGTGGTTCCCTTGTTGGTTGTTTGCATTGCTCTTGCTTTATGTTTAGCTCCATGGTGATCATTGGGTCCTCATGTCATGAAGGGGCACCTAATTTATTTCACTGTTTTTGTTGTTTTTTCAATCATTGGAAAAGTTTCTTCTTGTTGTCGTTTACTATGTATATAGTAGTGTAAGAGCAGGGGTCTGGTGTATCTCGATGTATTTTCCTCCCCCACCAGACTGAGCACAGATAAAATATATGATGAAAAAAAATAATTGTCATGTCCTGTAGATTACAAATATACTTTTACATGTCTTGAAAGCTTGGTTAAAGAGCTATAAGCCAAAAATCGATCATAGGTCAAATTTTC
>JXSR01S069358.1:0-11423 GCA_000969725.1 Ophiothrix spiculata
TTTTCACTTGATTTCAAGTGCTTCTTTTGTTCAACGCCATTCAATAAAAGCAAGACGCTTTTTCCAAAACAAGCGCTTGGTGTTAGCAGTGATATGCGACCAAATTCAATCTCCTAGTGTTATTAACTATGTCTATGTGAGTTCCCCCTCCCCTGAAGAAACAACTCACATTTTGTTTGATATCCATTCAGATTTAATTTATCAACTCAAAAGATACCAGTTTTCAGGTATTTTCCAAGAATTTATGGCTTTAACAAATGAAATAACTTGCATCACTATTTTTACTACACTATTAAATGGCTTCAGAGGTATTTGTAGAATAAATAATCTTTAAATCGTTGATTTAGCATGTGGGTGATTCCAGTTATATGGACATCGAAGTGTGACATTAGTACCCAAAATACAAACTGGTGATATTTTTGTAAAACAGTCACTAAACAGTGAATTCTTGATACAAAATGTTTTAGTGGAGGAAGAGGAAGAAACATATTAAAGTTGTAGGTTCCGATAACATTCTCATCCCCCAGGACTCAACCGGAAGTAGTATTTTTTTATGCCAAAAGAAAGCTCATATTTTTCTGATTGTAAATCCTAAATTTCACCTCCAAATACATTATAGTGTTGGAATTATAGCATAAAATGTAAAATAATTAGTATACCTATTTTGCATTTCTTTTGTATTTACATAACATCCTCATCCCCAGGGTTGCATACTTTCTTTTGCATCTCAAGAGAAAACAAGACAAAAACTAAGGTTGAAACATTATACAATGCATTCCATTAAATTCAATCAGTTTCAAGTAAATTATAAACATGCTAAAATAGGATCCTACACCTTTAAGAAATTTATATTATCTCAATTTGCCAAAAAATTAAAAAAAACCAGTAGATATGATAGTATGCTAAATCACAGATGAAGTGATTGAAAGAAAATGAATGATAAATATCCCTTTTTTAAAACTTCACTTTTTTTGACATTTCAGACCCAAAGTCAGAAGTGCAGCATCGATAATCCTCCGTGGGGCAAATGATTTCCAGTGCGATGAAATGGAACGTTCCGTTCACGATTCATTGTGCGTCGTCAAACGCGTGCTGGAGAGCAGAACCGTGGTTCCCGGGGGTGGCACTGTAGAAGCCGCTTTGTCTATCTACTTGGAGAATCTGGCTACATCTTTGGTAAGGAAGATTATGATATTTAATATTTCTTTCTTTAATATATAATAATAATATTTATATTTTCATGAGAAAACTTTTTTTCTAAGGTTCTATATATGCACTATTTTACTTTGCCTGTAAAATTAAAGCTTTGTGTACTATTCTTTATAATTGACATATCATCCAGGATTTAGAATGTAGCACTGGACCAGGAACATGATGTTAGGAACACAAGGTGCATGGATACTGTTTATAGGCAAAGGCAGAGTTGCTTAAAATTAACTTAAAATTGTACCAAAATATATACAATGCTGCAACATGAGCTATCATGGACTAACAGACATTCCACTTTTCACGAGGAAGTGAATAACTCCTTTGTTATTTTGATTTGAATATATTGACAATGTTATATTTTTAACTTGTATTCTCTGTGCAGTGCCAACAGTCATAAAGATTTTCTTTTTTATGAAAAAACTCAAAACTTAGAAGATACAAAAGATTTCTGAAATATACTTTCCATTAAAGGAAATCTGTGCCTTGGTTAAGTTTTCATGAGAAACCGTGAACTCGTTTTTTTCACTTTAATGCTGCAAAACGGCAAAACCTACCAATTGAATTGCGGTAACACTTTTCAGTGCTGAAAAAGATATCAAAATCATGTTTAGTGTCTGTGCCATATTTTTTTTATCCTTAGTGTCTGCTTTGTAAGTTTAAAATAGACTGATCAATAGTAACTGAAGACGTGCTTTATTAACATGATAACTGTGGTAAACCAATTGGAATGGAGTAAAATTGAGTCCTCTTACAAAATTGCCATTTCCTCGAGAATGGCTCAACCGATTTTGCTCAAAATTTCCTCTATGAAAGACTAAACTATACCAAGTGGTATTATGAAATAGTTATATTTTTATTTATCGGTTCCTGAGATATGATCAAAAACAAAAGTGATGCATTTTTATTGGGACACCCTGTAGAATGTACTTTTCAAAGGCTTGAACAAAAGTGATAAAGTATCGTATAAATATCTAACTTTGTTTACAAACAATTGTGCACCAAAGCAGCAGGTTGTTTGTTTGAGTTTGCTGTGTGGATACACAAACTAGCTGATCAGCCATTTAAAAAGCAATGATGGCAATTTTTGATCTGTAGTAGGTATTGCAGGCTTTGTCTTTTGAAAATTGTTGGCGAGTGACAAATCACTCTCCTCAAAACTTGTCAGGTGAGCTGTAGGCGAGTGATTTGAATCACTTGTATTATTAGTACACCAAATGTAGGCGAGTGATACAAAGCTCTTCTCAGCTTCATTTTAGGTGAGTGATGGCGAGTGATCACTCTCGCTCGCCTTAAAAGACAAAGCCTGGTATTGCATTCACCGCACAGATAGTCTTTTCATACTGCCATAAAAAAGAATGGAAATACAGAAATAAGAGGAAAAACATTGGTATTACGTAAGCATGATATTGATGTCAAAATTGGCAAGACGAAGCATTGTCAAGGAAACACCAACAAAGTCGCCAAAGTTGAAATTATCTTGACTTGTTTGCATCTAGCAAGTGTCTTCAAAGTGTTAATCCAAAGCACATGGTACTTGGGCCTTGTATATCACAAGTCTGGTTGAAGTTTGGAATGATAATGTTCTTCAGTCATGTAATATGTATTAGCCTGTGAACACATTAGTTGTAATAGTTGTGAGTCAAATAAAGTTAACATAATGGGTTATAAAATGTCCATGAACTTTTTCACTTCATCATATTGGGCTCTTTATGTTATTGAATTATAATTAGGGACCTTGCATGAGGAATGACTAGATGTCAAAAATCCAAGAGTATGATTAAATTTTCACTTTGACTTTGTGATACACCTTCAACCAAACCCAAAAGTTTTACTAAAGTTACATTCCGATAACCGTTCAGTTATCTTCTCATTTGTACTTTTGCAGAGTTCCCGAGAGCAGCTTGCCATTGCTGAGTTCGCCAACTCGTTGCTTATCATTCCCAAGACATTGGCTGTCAATGCAGCAAAAGACTCCATTGATCTAGTGGCTAAACTGAGGGCCTATCACAACACTTCACAGGTACAGGCAGAACATGCTGACCTTAAATGGTAAGAAAAAACCTTTTGATTTAGCTGTGCATGCAGCAAGAGGCTCCACTGATCTAGTGGCTAGCTAGGCTCAAGGCCTTTCGCAATACCTCGCAAGTACAGGCAGACCTTAAATGGTAAGAAAAACACCTGATTTAGCTGTCAATGCAGCAAAAGACTCTATTGATCTAGTGGCTAAGCTCAGGGCCTATCATAACACCTCACAAGTACAGACCTCAAATGGTAAGAAAAAACCTTTCTGATAAAGCTGTCAATGCAGCAAAAGGCTCCATTGATCTAGTGGCTAAACTGAGGGCCTATCATAACACTTCACAAGTACAGGCAGGACATACAGACCTTAAATGGTAAGAAAAAACTTCTGATTTAGCTGTCAATGCAGCTAAAGACTCCATTGATCTAGTGGCTAAACTGAGGGCCTATCACAACATGCAGAACATGCAGACCTTAAATGGTAAGAAAATATGTCATGACTTCTAAGCATGGAATAGCATAATGTTTTAAGTTCATATAACCTTATTGTATGGAGCTCCCTTTATTTGGTTGAGCACTTTATCTTTTGTATGGTTTCAAGTGAACTTTTCATTATTATGACTTCTAAACTCACCTGAAGAAAAACCTTGCCACTTTTACATGTCTTGTGCCCCGAGGTTAAAGTTCAAACACAAGTCACGTGATACTCGTGAGCTCGCATGATTTGACAGTTCTGTTGCTGCGTGACTTGATGATCGATTTGATTGGTTTGATGTTCATGCCCGGTGCGATTTGGTCCTGCCCAGAATGAAAAGGTTTTTACAGACTACTTTAGTTTATGTAGTTTTGTTAACTTCTGATAAATGCAAATAAAATCCAATGCTGTTCATTTGTATTTCTCTAGTGAATATTGCGGTATGCATCTATTACTTATTTCTCACTAAAAGTGTAGTGAACTTTGAGGTTTATTTAATTCCTGAATTGCGACTAATGGCTAAGAATAAGGCAACACAAGACATTGGAAACTATAGGCAATTTGGGTTTGCCGAGTGAGTTGGACAACTTCGACTTCAGCACAAGGTGCATTATTTTTGTACAATTTCACAAGCGCCAAGTAAAGAGCAGTTATTAATCTAATTCATGCACGACAATGATTAGAATAAAATTGTAAAGAAATTAAACAGCATAATTATTTAAAAATGTGTTTGCTATTTCAGTAAAACATAGAAAATACAACCATTCATCGTCCCATGTTAATCATTGTAATTGTAATGGAATTGTACAACGCACTACGCGATACGCAGCGTGCAACTTGACGAGATATGAATGCGTATAAGTTACCAACTTTTCAATTAGATTTACGATTTCAACATGTACTGAACGCAGAGTGTATGAATTAAAGATTATGTTAACCCAACAGCCTATTAGAGATTATCAATTTTGTTAGATATTTGTTTTTAAATTGTGTATCTTTAAGAACAGTTTTATCTGCCTTGAACATCGGTCTCTATGTTTTTAGTACTGTATATTATATACCACTTTGACTGGATGTTGAAATGTTAATTAATTGTTTTTAACCTTATGAATAATGTCAGGGAATATATAAGATTGGGAAATGACAGACCTATTTATAAAGTGACACAGTGCATGCGCGCCGCCATCTTTGATTTAGCACGTGTTGCGTCCGCGCCTCTCAGAGAGTCCTAAATGCGTTTTACGGAAAATAATGTACATCGTAGTAAATAAACAATCATGAATGAAATGTCAAAGGCTGCGCTCTATGCTGCGCCGTGAAAGCGTTCACGGACTTCACGGTGCAGTTCAGAGTGTCCCCTGAGGTGCCACTTTTTTGCCCATGAGTGCGTCAGTCGCCATTTTGTATTCCGACGTTTTCTCTGCATTGTTTACATTGTACGACTGCCGATATCGAGTGCCAGCGAAATGCCGGTGTCAGAGCCCTGATAATGTTCTGCAAAAATATGTTGTTAATCCAAGCAGATACTGGAATATACTGGCATACATTGATATGAATTTGTACTAAACTAAGAGCAACATGTTGTTTTTGTTTTCTAAACAGGTGTGGACTTGACTTGATTGAAGGCGTGGTGCGGGACAACAAGGCAGCAGGTGTCTTTGAGCCAGGTATCTGTAAGATCAAATGCCTCAAATTCGCCACCGAGGCCGCTATTACAATTCTACGTATTGATGATATGATCAAACTTGCCGCGCAAGAGAGACCAGATGGTCACCCAGGCCATTGATATAACTAATTCAACTAGGATTAGTGATCCATTTTCATCTGAACAAGTCGAAGCCGCTTTTTCACCATTATGCTTTTTATGACTGGGCAAGCTTTAGAAATAATACATAAAAAACATGTAAACACATATGAATATGTCTTGCTATGCACTTTTTATTTGATGTGTGATGTTATTAAGGACAGTAACAACTTTTATTGGTGGTTACGGCAATTCACCAACAGTCTACTTACAATTTGCAATATAGCTTTTGTCATTTAAAAATTAATTTTTTGAAATGCTTGAAGCACCATTTTTACAAATTGGGACTTATGTTGCTTAACGTTTATTACTACAAAATCTCTTGTGGTAACTGTTGATTGTACATATAGTCAAAGTATAAAGGAATTTTGATGCTTAAAGTCACTTTCAAAAGAATTTTTGACTTGTAAGCACACATTAACTTGTAAATTTCAAGGCTCTTGTTTAGATGAAAATGATGTAAGAAAGAATGGTCATATCAAGGTTAGATTTAATAGATGCCACTGATCTGATATAATATGTGACTGAGCTTAAAGTGGTAAGATAAATTCATCATTATGTTCCAGAATGACAGGAGAAAGATATATTTGGTGTAGCTTTGTCTTCACCAAATGTGACTTTTGCTCATGTTTGTTTCCTGTATCATAGTCATACGTAACCCAATAAGATGTAAAGTATTGGTCATTTTGTTCATACGTTAGTGGCAGCCAGGGCCGTAGGAAGCAGGGGGCAGAGGGGCACTTGCCCCCGGCCCCCTGGCTCGAAAAAGCAGGAGGCTGGCGGGACAAATATCAAAATATTGGGACGATATTTTACTGTCCGGAGATTAATGTCCTGTAAATTTTAAGTCAAAATAAGCCAATTTTGGCACAAATATCAAGGTTTTATATCGATTTTTGGTTGAAAAAGGCAAAATATTTGTGAGCTACGCGCGCATTACTAACAAATTGACGGTATATACATCGGGACGAAACATGAATTTCGGGACGGTAAATGTGTTTGACCCCCCCCCCCCTTGGCTTACATGCCTTCGTACGGCCCTGGTGGCAGCTTCAGATGATGCATAACAAAGTTCATGGTCAACGACTTTGATCTAACCTCGATATGTTTCCTAAATTATCTTAAATATTTCAAGTGTGTTTGTCAGTGATGTGTCCAAAATATATATATAGTGTACTTTGTGGTAAAAGCTCACAGTGTTTCTTGCATTTAAAACTAAATATTGAAACAATAGCTAAAAAAGTCATATAATGGCTACTTTGAATATATATGCGGCACAAGAAATTGTTGAGAATTGTGGCCAGAAAAATCACCATGCAATGACTGCATATTGCTGTTTTGACATACGCATAATGCAGTTTTTATTATCTATGTTTTCTAAAGATGAGACCTTTGGATCTTATTTATTTACAGTGTAAGCCCATCTCATCAAACATGATAAGGCAAGGAATACATTTACTCAAATGAGAGAAAATACAAGTAATGTTCTTTTGCAAATGTTGTTCTGGTAATTTTTTAGTCATAGAACATGCCAGAAGTTATTTCATCTATAGTCCTAACCAATAATATAAAATCAACAATTTCTATGCGTATGTTTAATAACACTTATTTTTTGCAGTTGGTAAAATTGTTTTGCAAGAAAACATTAATTTGTACTGATACAGTATCTTTTGTCATTATTTCCTGATATTTATCAGAATGTTTACTAAAAATTTATCAGCATGTTTGTTAATTCAGGAATGTATTACATCTATGATTTTAATCAAAAAATTCCAGCAGTTGTTTTTTGATTATGGTAATAAATAGCATTATTATCAAGTATGGTAACAGCTGCAAGCTTGCTACATTGTCAGCTCTGTGAATGAAGAAGTTGCGCTTTAAGTCTCATTAAAAACAGGATATGGCATGTATGCGAGGTTGGATTGATGATTCCGAATATGATGAAAGGTTAACTTGCACTAAATGTACGTTACATTCCTCTGTTTACTAAATAAACAAAGTAACAATATAGTCATAAAGGAATCCTTAACATTTTAAGTGTCACAATATTTATAAAAAACTGTAGCATATGATATCAGTGTTGCCATGATGACTGTCCTGCGGAATCTGCAATTCCCAATGCATATTTTGGTCATCATAGTTAAGGTTGTAACACTTGCGAAATTTATATCCTTGTTGTCAAATCATAGTCAGAAAATGTGGAAATATGTTCACAGAATAAATGTGTGGAAAGTAGATCTGCTTGTTATGTTTTTTATTTATTTCAGTTACTACTCATTTATGTCTCGCCTGAAAATTTGTTTTTCAGGAAGAGCCTACCCTTCCAAATTTCAGCATCCTCCATCCACGATTCTTGTCCATTTTTATCTTACAAACTTTCAAGTTATTGGTCAGTGAGTAGAGCTGGGCTGAACTGATGCCAGCAACAGTTTGAGTGCAAATTATGCTAATTAAGTACCTAATTTGCATATTTAATGCTTAATCTTGCACTTTGATATTTTTGGGGGTCAAGGTTCTTTTAGTACAAAATCTAATTTCCTAGGTAAAAGACCAAAAGTGTTCAAAAGTGGACCCAAGTTCATTCAAGGTAATTTCAAGGTCACTGTAATAACTTTTGGGTCCAGGTCATTCAAGGTTCAATAAACCAAAATCTTTAAAAAAATCAGCCCAAGCTCAAGGTCCCGGTTATAACTCCTAAAACTCTCTAAATATTGATTCTGCATGGACCAAATTTGTACCATAAATATTCCTTGTGAGGCCTTGTGGGAGTCAGGTCAAGGTCATTTGAGATTATATTTCCAAAAAGTTGACCCGTAGGTCAACTCGTATTGCTTTGTCCAAAAGATAAAACTAGAAACTGAACATTTTGTGTTTGAAAATTTATAGGACATGCAAATGTCTGACAATAGAGGGTTGGTATGTAATCAAGCAATCAGACTCTGTATATCCCTTGTATTCTACAACATTGTAAGCTGGTGGTTTTTTATTGTGTAAGAGACTAGTAATGATTGATTAGGACCAAATCACTGCGTATTATTATTTTGTACATGAATCGTTCACGTTTTTGTTGCTACCACATGGAAAAACCTTGATCATAAGGTCAATTTTCATGAAAGTAGTGCATTTTGCAATTTTTCGTGTCTTTGGTCTATATTTTTTATATATTTTTTTACCAAGATTATTATTTGGAATAAAACCTTTATGAATTGATAGGGTTTCTTGAACTGAATTTGGACATATATAGTTGTCCATACTTTCGACTTAGTTTTCTATGAGATATCGGCCTTCAAAAACCCAAAAATCGGTGCCCAAAACGCAATACCTAAATTATAAAAAATTGGGTAAAATATATACTATCTTTTGTTCTTCCTTATATTGGCATTTTTTATTATGACAATCATGTGTATAAATGATATTTTGATGCCTGTTTCCACATTTTCACGATATTTTTGAGATCAAAAGACAATATCCGTGAAATCCATGTTTATTACGTTATCCACCAAAAAACGGAAAGTATACTAGGTAAAACTTTCATCAAGATAATAGCTATGCAACTTTTTTTGAAGTAAACAATATGTGACAATAGGAAATAATGTATGTTGTCTTCAGCCTATGGCAACAATTGTGAAGTCTGAAAGTTGTTAAACTTTTTGAAAATTGCGACCTTTTTGAGGATGTTTATTACGTTATCCATATTTCTCAGTAACTAAGCTGGCTGCATCAATATTAGTTATATGAGGTATAGATACCTGGGCTTTGATCAAAAAAATAATACAAACTTTAACATAGATGTATGTTTGTTAACGAGAGGTGTGAAAAATGAACAAAAATGTTTATTACGCTATTGTTTATTACGTTATCGTTTATTACGTTAGATGGGCTTCATACCTTTATTAAGGTAGCTTGAACGGCTATTTACACATGTCAGAAAATTGGCTATAAAGTGAATAGTTTTTGGGAATGGAAATCAAAACCTATTTCCATTGTAAGAAAACCCTTCAATCATGGTAACATTTAATAAGTTTTATAATATTCGGCTAATTTCTTATGTTTTTCTTTATTTTTTGAAAATTCCCTGAAAAATCAGAGTTTTTGAATTTTCATGTCAAGAGGGAATGTGCTATGACATTCATATTTTAGGGGCTGCAGGGACTCAGTTTTAAAATGAACAGAAGAGTAATAAAAAGCTCTCCTGGAGGTTTTCAAGGGGAGTAAATGAAGAGGAATATAAAGGAACTGACTACAGACAGATCAGATTTTAGGAGAGCTTTAGACCACTCTCCCAGAATAATTAAGGGGAGTGATTAAGGGGAGCAAAACTCTGTAGCGCCTTAAAACCTAGTCTCTGGGCTGGTGAAGGATCACAATAGCTAAATTCTCTCGTGGGCTTTTTGCCATAAAGTGTTTTATTATCAAGAAAAATGATTTTTTAACTCCTTAATTTAGGCATATTTTTAAACACCTATAACATTTTCTAGAAACACTTTAATTTTAAAAGCCAACGAGAGATTGTTGCAAATTTGATAAGCTTTCATTTGACACCTTGTTTGTTAAAATTGAAGCATGGGAAGTATGAATGAAAATTCAGAGAAATCTGGCTATTCAGTGTTTCTAGAAATTAATGCAATACAATTCGGGAAGTAGAAACATTAGAAGTCTCCCGTACGCAATCGATGAAAGAAATTTCTTTAAATCAAAATTTATGACAATCTGTGATCAGTTTGCAATGCAAAGAAAAGAAAATTAGTTTCATTTGTGAACCACTGCCACAGAAAATAATTCTTTTGTAAATGGTATTTTTTTCAGAAATTTGACAAATTTTGGGTGGCCAAATTTGCCATGTACAAAGTCTATGGGAAATTGGAAAATAAAAATTAGCGTAACTCGAAAACGCTTCGACGGAAAAAAATCTAAATTTGGAATACAAGTTTTTTTCATAATTCTGCACATTCTGTGAAATTTTGAACAAATTCTGTGCAGGACACCGTAGCCGTTAGAGCTACCTTAAAGTATATATATGTAATATAATGTTACATACAAGTAAACATAAGTAATAAAAACAATTTCTTCATTATTGATATATATAATAATTTTTTGACCAAATTCAATTATTTTGGATAACGTAATAAACATCTAATAAAGCATATTTCTTGAGAACAATCTAATATTCAAACATTTTGTATTATACAAAATACTATATACTCAAAATATCGTCTCTGATGATAATAACCGTTCACGGTTTTCGGCAATTTAGATTTTGGATAATGTAATATATATTCTTTTGCCATACAAAATGTTGAAGACCATGCTGTGTAAAAACGATGGAAGTGT
Organism: Ophiothrix spiculata; assembly: GCA_000969725.1. Taxonomy (NCBI): domain Eukaryota; kingdom Metazoa; phylum Echinodermata; class Ophiuroidea; order Amphilepidida; family Ophiotrichidae; genus Ophiothrix; species Ophiothrix spiculata. Next base: position 10,839 of record JXSR01S069358.1, read on the forward strand.
TGTTGACAAAATTATTTTTCCCGTTATAGGCATTGGTTATACAAATGATTTAGACCCAAAAATTGAAATTTCAAGACAAATTTTTTTTTGACTTTTTCTAACTCAAAATGCTCTACTTTCATGAAAATTGACCATAAGTTTTTTTAAATATTCAGCATGATTTGGTATGTTGTTACGATTCGAAAAATACGGATTAATTTATTTCCATGCGAGGTCATATTGGTTTATGTGTGTTAATCGGCTGCTTGTTGCATACATCAAGATTTACAGAGTATAATAACACCTTTTTCTTGTTATCCGCATGGGCCAGCAAACAAAGATTCCTGTGGTATTTCATTCTGATGGAAATATCACAATATCAAATCACAACTGATATACCGTGCGAGTCAAAAAAACTGCAATAATTAGATGGAAGCCATATTGTAAAAGCAGAAGGTTTTTCGAACAAATAATATTAATTTCCAAATAGATCATGGACTAAGCTTTCAAACAGTGAAAATTGATAAAGGCATTGCAAAGATATCCTTATTTGAATAATATGGTATGAAAACAGTTCTGTCCAAATGAGTATACCTTGTAAAACGA
>JXSR01S069358.1:36991-47170 GCA_000969725.1 Ophiothrix spiculata
GAAAATTCATCAAATTACATATTTTACTTGACAAAACCAGACTGAGGACGAAATAGAATGTGAATAAAATTCACTGGTTTTATCAAGCAAAATATGTAATTTGATCAATTTAATTTATTGTTATCATGATTCCATAGTACAGTGTGATGATTTAGATATGAACTTTATTGATCAAAACAACAGATGATTAAAATGTGCTAGACAAGAGCTTCCGAAAAACTAATCAATAGCTATAATTATTTCAGTAATTAATAATTAGTATTGTATTGTATTCTATTGAATACTGATAAGGGGACTAGCATAGATTGACTATTAAATTAAAAACTAGTAGAAACATTCTCTTTCGAGCTTCAAGATATATTAAAATTTAAGAAATATCTACGTGAAAAGTCAAAATTGAGAGAAAATTAAAGTTTGTCATATTAATCCTGATAGCATTGTTTCTAATTCCCAAGTATTTTTTGTTTGAAGGACGACTGCGGTGATAATTTTCTACCTGTAGATTTTGTTTATTTTTTGTCAGTTAATAGATAAAAGTCTAAACTTTAAAATTCAGCAATAAAAAATGGGGGTCACCAACCATCTAAGCGCGCTATGACGTCATATATGATGACGTCATTTTCCTTTTAATGGACAATATAACTTTAAAACTTGAATGTTAGATTACTTGACGTAATTAACTTTTTTTATCTGTTCAATTTTATAAAACCAGTGATGAATTTTTTTTTTAGATTTTACCCCATGTAATTTCATCTCACGCTAACTTTTTGAAACAGTCGGTGACCCCATTTTTTTTCTTGATTTGACATCCACATGACATTAACAATTGACCAGCCAAAAATTAAAAAAAAATGCTGCAGGTAGCAAATATGTGAAAAATCAGCACTCTGTAAACACTCGGAAGGCCTGTTGAGTCGGGAGCACTCAATGCTATTTCACAGTATTTTTCGTGTTGATCTGCGCTTATCGGGAAATCAATGCGTAAATAATAAGTGCGCGCGATGCGTATTGTGTACAAGGCGCAAATCTTACACTTAGTTACTACGCTCGCGTTTTGTCAAAATCTTCTCGCCACTGACCAACAAATTATATAATTCCTCCCAATTAACACCGCGATCGTCTTTAATAAATTCATCTCGGGTTAAATCAAGCACAAATTCAATGAGATACAGTTCAACCAAAAATAATTTGTTGACCATCTCATGTGAGGAAACAAAATATTAAAAGATTTGAAACTAGAAACACACTTTTTAGTAAATGTTATATCCAGGCATAAAAGCTATTATATACCTCATATATAGATTCCTGTCCTCTTGATTGGTTAAAAGTGAGGGCTTGGATTTAACTAGGCCCGGGGCATATTTTTCAATAGGCCTGCTCAATATATTTTGCGCACCCTGAATACCGTACGGCGCGGTGATGGGCAAGGAGAAACATAACAGTTCTTTTAACCAACCAGATGACGAAAATCTATACTCAGCATATAAAACGAATACCGGCTGCTTTTGTTCGGGGTATGGTTTAAATTATTTCCCCCTCGGTGGTCTCAAAACCATGAATATGCCCTCAGCCATATTCATCCTTTTGAGATCATCTCAGGAAAATAATTTAAACCATGCCCCTCAAAGCAGTCAATATTGTACACTATCTTTTTAAAAACAACTCTCTTACCATGTTATTTAAAGACAAGTGAACATAGCTTGAACAAAACTAATTATGATTTTGGACGATCGAGTCTTCCAAAAATGTATCAAAATCAATAGTGTGAAAAAAGCTTAATTATCATGAACTAAAAGTCCAAGCAAGTCCCTCTAAATAGATAAAGATGACTGACCTATCGAGCACATTCAAGGTTGAATGCAAGGACATGCACAAATGTGCAAGCACTCAGTAACATTTGGTTATCAATGGATTACAAATCCGGCAGTAAGAACATGAATATCAATAACATATGACATCACTGATATATCGGGAGTATAAATATAATCATAAGCTTTATTAGGGTTAGGGTAGGGTGGGGTATGTTTAGGGTCATGACTAGTGAGTTAGGGTCGGGTCCGGTTAGTGATTAGGGTTGGGTCACAGTCAGTGATTGGCTAAATACGAAAATGTCATCCATCCCGGCAGCTGCTCCCGTGGCTTAGTGGTTAAAGCAATTATACTATAAAGTGTTAAAAATGTAACACCCCCTGTCACCCATGACTTTTAATTATTTTTTTTAGCTCATTGGGTTTCTTTTGGGTAGATATTACTTCCCTCCAAATGATTTGGCTGAAATATGCTAACTTTTTCTGTTATGGCAAATTTGTTGAATTAAATTCGGGATCCCAAATTTAATTCCATGTGTTTTAGTATAGCATGTGCATTTTATCAATTTTTCTGTGACAAAACAATTTTTTGACAAATTGAGCTTGAAAATGTTTATAGATATATTTACATTCCTTTATTTTTGCTGTTTTTATAATAAACCATTTCTGATCAAATCTTATAGTATTGCTTTAAGGTGTTTGCTCGTAAACTTGATACTACGGCTGTTGTGGGTTCAAGCCAGCACGGTGCTCTTTCTCAAAATATTAAAAATCTTCTTGGTATTTTAAGTTGAGAAATAAGCGTCATTGGGAAGAAATGGGTGGATCTGTCAGTTTTGTAATACATCGCTTACTGTAACATTTATTTGTCTTTTATAAATGTCTGACCAGGGATCAAGTTCATAAAACATGATAATATAAAGTACAACTTTTCATATGAATTTCTGCTTGGGAATTTCCTAAAACCGGATAATTTGTTGAAGTAAAATGTGAACCCTTTGATCGTCGCTCATGGAGGGGGAGTTATTGCGCAGGTTCTTGTACCTCCGACATTTTACAGCTGCGCATGCCACACTTTGAGATTCTTCATAAACGGATTTGCATTTAGCTCAGAGCTAAAAATGCTGCTGAAAATGCAGTCATGACATATCGTCATGTGAGTGCAAGAAAGTTGTATATGCAATAGCTGCTTTACGTCATAAATTTGGATTACACTACATGACCTTCAGTCTTGGGTAAGTGGCTCTTGACATGGTTCTTCAGGTGACAGTGTCACCTGCGTCACCTGACGAACCATTTCAAGAACCACTGACATAAGACAGGAACATTTTGAAGGATTTTTCACATTCTTGTGACAAGGTCTAAAATATTTATAACTTAGGGCAGCCATTGCAGATACGAATTTCTTGCACCCACAAGACGATTTGTGTGTGAAACAAGATGCACATGCTATCTATCATTAAGAGAAGTTCGACGTGATTTGCCTTTAGCTATCATGCCAAATTTCAAACAAATCCGGAGGTACAATTAAGCCCACAATTACTCTGCTGCATTAGCGACAACAAAATAGCAAAAAAGTGATTCTCCTTTTTAATTTCAAAGGAATTTTTCTGCAAATACATGTACCTTTCAGAAAACAAGTGACAGTCTTCGGTCTGTATTCCAGAAAGTTGTTTAGCTAAATTTCTATTTCAATTTCTCGTCAACAGCACGGCTCATTGAACTGTTCAGCTTGAAAGCTGCAACGTTGCGTATCATTCATGGACAGTTGGTGTTCAATTAAAACTATGGTTTAGCTAAATACCTTTTTGGAATACGGGCCTTTATGTTTAAAAAAGTGCATATTTAAAATAATATCATGCTTCACAACTATGTACAGTATCAAATGTCGTATTTATTACAAAAATGCACTAAAATTGTACAAAGTATAAAATGACATTGTGCATGCACTGTGGATAATTACCAGAGTACTAAATAAAAACTTTCAAGACTAATCTAGTTTATCCATGAGTAGATTACTTATTGTTTTTGATATGACAGTATGATATCAGAGTTCATTAATTGGTTTTATAATGGCTCAGGCACACTAATACACATAACATGAGTGTGTATACTCTTATGGTTTATTCAGAGTCTTGTCGATGAGCATCGATCGATGCCCATGGACACGCAGTCTTTGCCCGCGCAATGAAGCATAATTTAGACTCTCCAACACACTGTGACCTGTGTGTACCATATAAACTATTACATATAATCACTTCGACAGCGAGAAGTTCTCGCATACTCACAGACCAGAGAACCAATTAATTCTGTCGGACGCAGTTGTTGAATTTGGTGTACTCATTCATTAATTGTTACTGGCGTGAAACTTACTGTGCGATGTCTGTGGAGTGAACCAATATATTTTATGTTTCTGCTCTGATTCATTAAATTTTTCTTACAATGAAGTTGAAGGATACATTTATGCACAATATATCCAAGAAAGAGATTAATACAAAAAATAATTTGGCTGCAAAGATCAATTTTGTAGACTTTTTCATTCACCTCCAATGCAATGTTTAACACCAGAGAGAAACATGGAACAGCCTCAATTGACCAATCAGACGACAGGATTCTAGTCTGTGACATCAGTGCGTCCAACAGAATGTTGCGGGTGATACCATCACTCACCCTGTAGCTAGGTTCTTATGTTCTGAACCTTAGGGTCATGCATGGGACAGAACATTATTATAAGCTTCCCTGGAAAGATTATGTCATCTTGCTAAAACAACTTACATGGAGACCCAGAACATCACAACCTAGCTGAATGGTGATGGTATCACCTGCAACATTGCATGGTTCTCTGCTCTTTTACACATTATTCCGATTGTCAATTTAATTTTCTACTTTACACATACAAGGGATCACGATTGTATGCAATTAATTTAAATGGGCCTGTTTTTTCGAACCATTGAACAATTGTCTTTCTTTCTGGTATACAAAAGTTCAGAATCTATTAATAATTTAATTTTCAAAGTTGTCATTCAATATTGCAACACTTTCTCAACCTGAGCCTTTCTTGTCATACAATACTATACTTTGATTAAGACTAAATATGTGGGCCTATATTAATAACATTGTGAATTGATAATGAGGAATTATGAGGCTTTTCTTCATCCCCAAGTACACATAAATCCAACTACAAGCGCGCCGTAAATACTGAAGCGCAAGTCACACGTACAATGCATGCTATGTCTCCTGCAGTTGCGCTGTGTTCAGCAAGGCACACATGTATCTGTATCAATTCGCGATGTGAAGAGGCCTGCCTATTTGGGGTTGATCAAAGTAAAATAGAAGTCAATTCTTTCCAAATTTACAGTCAGAAACATAAATTCCAACAAATATGCAATACATTATGGCTTTGATATTCATACACTTCATATTATAGTCATGTGAATTGGATTATCCAGACAACAATCTGATATTCGCAAATAGAAATAATAGGAACCAGAAAGAATTTCATTACCCACAAGTTGGACATCAGAATGTGAAGATCTTTTGCACACACACACTTTGAAATAAACTGGCTGTGACCAGGGTCCTGGGCTAGGGGCAACTTATGTTTGCAAATTGCCCCTAGTTCAAAATGTTTTTAACAGAGACCAGGGACCGATTTCACTAACATTTAGCGATGGTCCCTAATCCCGTTTTGATCGCTAAATCCAAAAATAACCGCTAAATAGCGGGTATTTTAGCAATCATTTTTGGAGTTTAGCGATCAAAACGGTGTTAGCGACCATCGCTAAATGTTAGTGAAATCTGCCCCGGGTATACTCTCTGAATGAACATGGGCAATTTTCAAAGCAGCCTTGCAATCACTGACAATGATATTCATTTTGAAATAATGCACTTAAAAACAACGTTTATATCAGAATATTTTTGACACAGGATGTTCATAACCAATTAACAATTTTAAGGAAAGTTGGGTATGTCTTGGTGATTAGCTGTGGCTGCCTAGATTTGATGGTATACTTGGTGCAATCAGTGGTTGTCTGAGTGCATATGCGCTCCAGGCTCGCTTATTTCAAGGCTTGTTTGCCCATATTTTTATAAATAAACAATTGACATCTGTAAAATAAATATTATCAACCGTGTTGATTTGACATTACACTGATAATATTGCTGAACGACTTGTTCTCAAGGAGAAGACAAGCAGATTGAGTAGTTGACTGAGTCTGCCAAGTCTATCCATGATACATAGGGGAATGACTTGTTTCCCCAGGTGGCGCCTAGATAAGGTGGGCCAGTTACAATGTTGTCCGCGATTTGCCAAGGAATGGTCTGTTTCTATACTTTGATCAACACTAAATAGGCGGGAATTATGAGGCTTTTCTTCATCCGCAAGTAAACATAATCCCAGCTAAACACGCGCCCAAGATACTGAAACGCGAGTCACACGTGCGCTGCATCTCCTGCAGTTATGCTGTGTCTAGCTACGCAGACGCTTAACTGTATCAATTCACGATGTGAAGAAGCCTGCCTATTTTGTGCTGATCAAAGTATAGAAGTGGCGCCCAGACTGTTGGCCCGTGCAGATGTTGTCCATGATTTACCAAAGGAATGGTCTGTTTTCAAGAAGTAGCGTCCAATCTGTGTGGGCCAGTGCAGATGTTATCCATGGTCTATCAAGGACTCATCTGTTTCCAGAAATGGTGCCCAAACTATGTGGGCCAGTTCATTTTCATCCATGATTTATCAAGGGAATGGTCTGTTTCAAAAAGTAGTGCCCTGACTGTGTGGGTCAGTTCTGATTTTTCTGATGTTTTCCATGATCAAGCAAGGGCTATAGTCTGTTTCCAGAAGTAGCACCAAGATTGTGTGATGGACCAACTTAAGGACATAATCAATTTAGACCCAAGCAACTCGCCTGAGCCGAGCAAGGACGAGCCAAACTGTTTTGACCCAAGCCAAGTTAATACCTAGGTTGAGCAACCATTATAAATTAGATCATTTGGTATGGCCTACGCATTGATATTATTGACCATTATATTACTTGATTATTACGTGAAATGCAAAGATAGGACAATCAACTACTTGGCTTCATGGCTCGGGCGGCCCGAGCGATTGCTCGTCTCTATATTGATTATGTCCCTAAGATGTTATCCATGATTCATCAAGGGAACGGTCTGTTTGAAGGAGCTAACCCTAATGATTTTAAGCTCATGTACTCTATAAGTCAGCATGGGATGGTCTATAAGCCGGCATATTGATACACCAAGGGAACGTCTGTTCGAAGGAGCTAGCCCTAATGATTTTAAGCTCATGTACTCTGTAAGTCAGCATGGGATGGTCTATAAGCCGGCATATTGATACATCAAGGGAACGTCTGTTCGAAGGAGGAGCTAGCCCTAAAGAATGTAAACAGGCCAGATGCTCATGTACTCTCTGATTCAGCAAGGGATGGTCTATAGGCCTGCAAATTGATACATCAAGGGAAAGGTCTGTTTCCAGGGGGTGGCCCTGGGGGCTGAGCAAGTGGTAGAGTATGTATGGGTATTGTACTTGTTTCTATTCCTTTTTGTGAGTCATCTGTTATCATTGAGTTAATATCCCATACAAGCACTCTCAGTTGGTCCATGATTTGTCGCAATTGTTGGTTCTTGGCACGAACTCTCTGAAAATGAGTGAAAGAAAGAAATGATTTGATAGGATAGGCTTGAATGAGTCATGTGATCATTTTATGTATCACTCTGTTTGATGTATACATAGTGGTAACAAATTTAGTAATCATGAAATAAATGGTTGTATTTTCCAAAAAGAGATGGGGGATTTATTAGGTGGATTTCAAAACTTTATGCAAGTGTAAAACTATTATATATTGCAATGATTAGGAAAATGCTTTGAAATTGAGTGTTTTCTTACATTTTAAAAATCTTAAGGGGCAGTAATTAGAAGAGAGTATCTAATTGGAGAGAACACAGTTTTTAACTAATATAACAAACATTAATTATATCGTGCAAAGTATGAGTCTACAATGAAGTATAATTGGTAATGTACATCTTTTGATGTATCATATCATGTGGGAGAGCGTGCACCAATTCCACCTCTTTTTAAACATTTGGACAAATATTATATATTTACCAAAACAAAATTGTTCTGAATGTTATAGCTTGTCAATGTGTGAAAATATGTGATGACTCACCCCGAAAAGGTGGACTTTGCGACAGAACACTTTTCGAGAAACTGACGAAAATAGGCAGCAAAAAATAAAGTAAATTATAAGAATTTCCAGCAAATTTTCTGTTGTAAAATTGGAGCGCCTTGATCAATTTCAACAAGAAAGGTGTCATATTAAAGCTTAGAAAATGCTGTAACAGATAAAATGATAAAATCAAAATGATATCATCTTCAAAGTCCCCCCTTTCGGGGTGAGCCATCACATATTGACTTGACACAAAATTTAGGTAGACCGATCATATTTTTTTTTTCAGTCTTGCTAAATCCATAACTAGGGTAGATGTTGCATCTGTATTGTTTACCTGTGGCAGACGACCACAAACTTGGATTTTGTTGTGAAGTTGCATAACTCCATCTACATTTTGTTGTGGAGTAGCATGATACATTTGCACGTGGTCAATCAAACTGTGACCAACATGACAAGGTAACTGTCATCAGCTTGTCATGATCATGTTTGCCACAAAATTTTCCAAGCACGGCATGGTTAAAGGGCATTAGACAAAATTGTGAAATTTTATTTGTGAATGATTTACACTTCATACAATATGTATGTTAGAAAACAAGAGTCAATTACCAGACATCGGGAAAATATTGGTCAAAACCTTCAGAAAAGTCAAAAATTTGAATTTTATTTTGTTTGCTGATTTTGGGTATGAGGCTATTCTCTAAATGTATTTATTGATGCCATATTACCAAGAAGAAATGTTTGTTTGTAAAACGTTCCTTTCACATCTTAGATGGCAGATAAATCAAAAGAAATTTGGAGTTTGCATTAGATCACCTAAAAAGGCCAATTTTAAAAATTCAACTATAGAGGGCAGTATTTATCGTTGTCGACAACAATAATTAAAAATTAAAGAATATCTAAAATTGTTGATATATAGGGTTTGAATTTGACAACGAAATTTTGCATGCTGTTATTATAACCGCTAATACTTCAAATAATGCAAAAATCTCAAAATGCATGGGGAAAAGTTTGCGGATGATGCAGAACTTGTCCAATGCCCCTTAAAGTTGCAAACCTGAAAAATATTAAAGTTACCCTTGTGTGACAGCCACAACAGACACCCTGAATCCATCTCAAGAGGACCACATCCCCTGTTTATATCTTCCTTGATAAGAGCACAATCCCTACCTCTATGAGTTCTCTCCTTTCATTACTGACTGCAATCAATCTTTCTTGTGAGGTAGTTTGCATCATATCTTTTAGTTTATCTGGGGTATCTTTCCACGGTATCAAATCCTGTATCATATTAAAAATAAGAAATAAAAAAAAAAAAAAAAAAATCAGACTCTTATTCAGTTTCTGGTTTGCTAAGGGGGTCTTCAAATAATTTTATACAGGGATGTTTAAAGTAGACATTATTAGAATGTCATGATCTCTATCGTTTGTTTATACATTTTTTTCTGTATAAAACACCCAATATTTGGTAAATGCTTTTTTCCCCAAATTTTCTTGTGGGTCTGTGACAGCAACCTACCCACCGATATACCAGAAATTACGAAAGTGCACCTCAAAAACTTTGTAAGAACCCCACACACTTTTCATTAAGTTTGCTCAGGTTTTACACAACATAATTTTTTGCAAACAGCTACTGTGCCAGTACCGAGCTATGAAGTGAAATCAACTGGATCAAGCATGGTCTAACATTGGAACATTACATGATTGTTATAAATGTATAACTTAGTTCTAACACACTCCCCTCTATACTTAGCTCTGTATATGTGTGAGTAGTTTTCACATTATAAGTGTAAATTATAGGTTTCTTAATCATTCTGTGGGGGTTGGGGCTACTTAGTACAAAAGGAGTTTATGGGGACATACATGTACCACAAATTTGGGTAGCAAAATCAGGCTCTTTGGTAGTTCAATCTGTCATTTTTCTTTGCAAAAAGTGGTATTTTGATGGATTTCTTTTCAAGATTTTCCAAACCTTGCGCCAAATGGTGCAAATAAGAGCATTTTTTCACAAAACTTTTTGAGACAATTGGTATTTGGATGGGTGGCTTTTTTTAAATTTCACAGAGGCAAGTCCCTATCCAAACCAAATACCCCCCGGATCATTCTTACCTCTGTGAGATTCTGTTCCATTGGGCCTTTACACGTCTTATTGCATTTCTCTATCATTCTTACCTCTGTGAGATTCTGTTCCAT
>JXSR01S069358.1:65519-77003 GCA_000969725.1 Ophiothrix spiculata
AACAAATATATACTGACATTTTCAGATCTCTGGATTAAAACTATGGTCCTTCAGTGACTAAAATTTAGCTATTTTACTTCGGGGCTACGCCCCTCAGTAAAATAGCTAAATTTTAGTCACTTTAGGCCCATAGTTTTAACCAGAGATCTTCAAGTCAGTATATATTTGTATACTGTTTAGACGAGCATAGGAGAGCAATCACTCTGATCTAGCTCGCCTTAAAAATGAAGGCCTGCAAAACCTCACAAAATGTTGAGATTGTAAGCCCTATTTAATTACTGTGATATGAATACAGAGAAGGATGACACATATTTCTAAACATTATCATAAAGTATTCCTTTGTTTCTTGTCTAATTTCCAGACTAAGATTTGGCTCCTTGCAACTATGGATGAAACAAATGAGACGAAAAGACCTGGTATCAAGCCAAGAGTCTTCAGGGTGGCTGTCACTGTAAGTATAGACCTTTTTGAAACACAAATTTCCGAAGCTAATTTTACACTTTCCGGCAATTGCCGACAGAAAAAGTGACTCTTCATCACAATAAACATAATGTAAAGTTCTCGTTCTCGTTAACTGGTTGCGTACGAATTTGAACTTGTAATTAGCGTTAGCACTACAGAGTCACTTTTAGTGTGATCGCCCTGAAGTGACTTGAAATCTTAAGCTTAATCAGTCGATTTCAAATGGAAATTTCACTCTTTGTGTCGGTGAGCTTATGGTACCATTGGCCAAAAGTTGTTCAGAATTAGTGTATCTAATAATACATGGGTCTGATTCTGTTTATTTTTCACTTTTATTGCACTGAAGTGCAAGAGAATTTTCGGAAAATTGTGCTGACTAAATCGTGCATACTAATGAGCTCGTACGTGATTGGTTGAAAAAATGGCCATGTGATCAATGATCCGGAAATTTCCAAATGGATTTTGAAAAGGTCTATTGGGTCCTTGCTGTGCAGAGATGACATAGGAATTGATTCAAAAAGCATTGACAGGCCTTTAAATTATACCTGGCGTGCTACAAATATCACTTCTCAGGATATTCAGGTGTGCTGTAGGTGTGTATTTTGTATCTTATTGTGTATAATTTTACCAGATTTAGGTGTGCTTAAAATCACACTCCTAAAGATTGTTTTAGGTATGTGACCAATGCGCTATCGCACTCCCACGCATCAAAATACAAGGCTTGACACTGAAGTCAATAAGATTTAAAGTCGATTAAGAGAAGTACTAGAGTCAGTTAAGATATTGTGCACAGGCAGCTATGTGATTGTGGCCAGTATAAAATTTGAAAATTCAGTCACATTTTATCCAAATATTGACTGCTTTGAGGGGCATGGTTTGATTATTTTCCCGAGGTGATCTCAAAACCATGAATATGCCCGAATTGAAGCAAACTGAGGGCATATCATGGTTTTGAGATCACCAAGGGAAATAATTTTAACCATACCCGAACAAAAAGCAGTCAACATTCATTTTATTTACCGAATATAGATTTTTGTCCTCTGGTTGATTAAAAGAACAATTATTTTAGCACTAAAAGCGCGCGATGATAATTTACGATGTTTGTTTCTCTATTCAGCCCATTGTATTGTGCGCACAAGATTACGCACTAATCTGCATCGCGTGTTTGACCATGCATGCTTATAGTCGCGCGCGTAAAGCTCGAGTTACAATATACAATAATTAACTGCTTTGAGGGGCATGGTTTAAATTATTTTCCCGAGGTGACCTCAAAACCATGAATATGCCCGAAGCGAAGCTGAGGGTATATTCATGGTTTTGAGATCATCGAGGGGAATTTTTTTTTAACTATAACCCAATGAAGAAGCAGTCAATATCCGTTTTATATACCGAATATATAGATTTTTGTCATCTGGCTGGTTAAAAGAACCATTTTTGCACTTTAAACACCCGATGGTCATAAGTCGCGCACGTATTGCTCGTTTACATCGGCGCCGCAAAATATGCTGAGCGGGCCTAGTGAAAAATATGCCCCGGGCCTACTTAAATCCAAGCCCTCACTTTTAACCAATCAGAGGACAGTAATCTATATGAGGTATATAAAAGATCCTAGATGCATTGTACGTAAGGACGATCGTGGTGATTAGTTCCCATCTACATAATTTTTTTTTCAGTTAATAGAGTATAGTTTAAACTTCAAAATTCAGCAAAAAAAAATGGGGGTCACTGACCATTAAAGCGCGCTACCGTACCATGTCATCTATGATGGCGTCATTTTACTTTAATTGACCATACCTTGAAAACTTGAGTGTTAGGTTACTATAAGGGACTAGCCTAGATTCCACCTAGAATTAAAAACTTATGGAAATGCTCTAAATAAAGCTTCAAAGTATAGTAAAATCCAAAAAAGTGCAAAAATATACACAAAAATGGCTCAAATTGAGAGAGAATTAATTTGCAATATCATTCTTTGATGGTGGTGTGGCTATCCCGTGTTTCCTAAATCCTAAATTTGTACCTCAGATGGATTTATCAGATATTAACAAAAGATCAAACAAAGCTCCTTAATTTATATTAAAAGAGAAACAATTTCATCAAAAATAATTTGTGTGGCCATCACAGGTGTAGAAACAAGATCTTTTTAAGTTTTCAAACTAGAAACACTGTTTTCACACCACTTTTTTGCGCCGGCGTCAAAAAACAAAATAGGTAATGAATTGCAATTTTCTCCAATGTACCTCAAAATCATGATAAACTACTTGTATGTTATATACTAGAAACATGTTCTATCGATTCAAGTAAAAAAATATGTAGGTAAAAAATTAGTGGGAATAATCTAGGCTAGTCCCTTCAACGTACAGGGTAATAAACTTTTTTATCTGTTACGTGTTATTAAACCAAATTTTGACATTTCTGACCAGTGTGGTGATGAAAATTGTTTGCAAGATCTAACTCCATGTAATTTCATCTCCATCTTTTGAAAACAGTTGGAGACCCCATATTTTTTCTCAATTTGACATTCACTTGACATTCACAATTGACCAGCCAAAAATGGTAAAATTCTAGGTAGCAAATATTTGAAAAATCAGCATTTTGTGGTATAGGAAAGCACGCAAGTAAAACGTTTTAATCACTGAAGGCCTGTTTTTTCCAGGAGTACTCATTGCTATTTTGTGCTCTTTTTCGTGTTGCTTGTACACCTAATGGATAGACAATGCGTAAATAACAAGTGCGCCTGCTGCGTTTTGCGTATAAGATGCAAATCTTACGCTTTAGATACCACATGCGTGTTTTGTCAAAATTATCCCGCCTCTGACCAACAACCGATTCTGTAACACTGCCGTCTGTTTGTGAAAATTAACACCATAATCATCTTTAAGTCAATCAGATGTTGTGCACAGAAATCAGTATGTATTGTGATTATGGCCAGTATGAAATTTGTAAGGTTTCTGTCGACATGCCTTATGTCGACATGAAGCATATCTCGACATGTTGACATGAAATCTTATTTGTCGACAAAACCGGGCAAGCAAAATTTTACAAAAACTTCAATTGTTAATTTATGGCTGTTTATTAGCGGTCAAGCTCTAAACTGTTGCATAAATAATTTCATGATTTAATGCTTATTAGTTGCTACTCATTTACGACCATTTTTAAAGTTGTTACGATGGTTCACAACAAAAAAAGTTACAAAATATCAATTTTTATCATATTGATTGTCGTACGTAGAAGAAACGCATCATTAAGCAAATTCAAACAATTTTGTTTTTCCCGTAAAAAACAACTCTTTGATATCAACTTTATGTCAACATAATGTTGACGTCGACAACAAATTATTGCGACATGTCGACATGACAAAACAGTCTCGACAGAAACCTTAGAAATTTGATATCGATTCATAGATTTAGGGTTGGTTCAAAGTTTTTGGCAGACAGAATATTCTATGCAACAACTACCCGTGTTTAAATTATTTCCCCTTATGCCCTAATGCACATTGGGATTAGAACGGGGATTTGATGATATCGTATCTAGAATACTTTTTTATTCGCCACCGTGTTGAATATTCTATCATGAAGTAGTCGTTATTACATAGATATGCGTGATATTTTATTGAATAACGAATAAATATTGCACAAAATTGGCATAGAATATTCTATGGGCAGTAGTAACTAAGAACCGACCCTTAGAAAATAAATACAAAACTGATCTCTATTGCAATGTCATTATATCACCTAGGGGTGTGTAAGTGTGGTATGCAAATCCACTCGGGTTCTAGCTGATATCAACTTTTGATGCAGAGATTTTATTGCACATATGGGCTAAGCTATGAAACGGCAGAATTTTAATTTGTGTGACCAGGAGCCCGTTTCAAAAAGATTTGAATGAAGTGTACGTTTGATTGAATCAAGCGTATGTTTGATTTCAATCGCAAATTTACATTGTATCAACCTATTTTACGCTTGATAAATCAAACGTACGCTTGATTCAAATCTTTGTGAACCAGGCCCCTGTATACCAAACTGAATGCATCACGTTAATATATGTGCCTCTTTAAAATATTTGCACATTAGAGGCTTAAGAAAAGTGCTTCTGAGTGCATCATCATCAACACCTGAATACACCCAATTTGACGCCCATGCCTCATTGAAAATGGAACAATCTAGTACTTGTATTTCCCCTCTAAATCTATGCAACAATTATTAAGCAACATCTTGCGCTATGAAATATGTCTTTCACCTAATCATGCGTTATAAAGAATTGTTTTATTCCCCTTTCTTTTTTTCACAACTGAATCTATTTCTTCTTTTTTTTCAACAGAAAAGTATGATGCGCGAATGGGATGATCAGATCAAGAAACTCGACCAGCCAGCTGCCTGCCCAGGATGCAAGACAACAAGGAAACGTGTTCATATCTTAGAAGACCATGTTAAATCTTGCAAGGTAAATAGACAATATAGGCCTACAGTGTATTGAGTTCAAGCATGAAATAAGAATGAATATTATACATAGAAATAAAGTCAACTTGTTTGTTATTAAGTGAAAAGCGTGCGCATCCAGGTAACTTCTAAGGCTGCGGTCACATACACATGTAGAACTATACTATACACTATATGGGCATAATTAAAATGGGCATGTTTTTCCTATCTATAAGACCTTTTTTTTCTATGGTACTATCCACGATATAAAACCATCATTTCTGTATATAACGTACTGTATATACATGAAGCCATTTCAAAAAGCCCTCTAATCTCACTCCAGCAAAGAAATATTTTTTCCAGGGTGAGATCAGTACGCTGGCTAGCTCTAGTGATTATGGATTTACATTGTGGATAGTATCAAGTGTATCATGAAAAAAAGGTCACATAGATTGGACAAACGTGCCCGTATAGCGTATAGTATAGTTCAATGTGATCGCAGCCTAAGAGCGGAGCGTGGCAAAGCAGTTAGTGCACAGGACTCATAATACAGATGTTCCAAGTTTGAGCCTCCGGTTAGACCACGTCTCTTTGTTTCCTTGGGCAAGAAACTTTACTCTAATTTCTCTGTGGTTTGGAAGTCATGTTAAGCTGTTAATCCCCTGTGTGAATGCTCCTCCATAACTAGCGAAACATGGCAAAACAGTTAGGGCACAGCACTCATAATACAGATATTCCAGGTTCGAGCCTCCGGTTATAGACCAAGTCTCCTCGTTTCCGTGGGCAAGAAACTTTACTCACTGTGATCTGGAAGTCATGTTCTTGCAGCGCTGTATACAGTGTATACCTGGCATGGTGAATCCAAGGAAATATCCCCTATGCCCTGATGAATTTAGCTGTATATAAAAATGTATCATACCCAAGATATGCTTCATCATTTTCCCCATTCATGAAATCCAGAAAGCAAAATACAAGTGACCTCCTTGTGTTTCTAAGGCTGTGTGCACACATAATAGTCATGACTAATCTTGAGCAGCTCTATCTCGCTCTTGTAGGCCTGGAACTATAACCCGGGTACCCGCCCGACATGAGCTTACCTGGGTACACAGGGATTCAGTTTTAAAATAGCCAGGGGAGTTTTAAAAAGCTCTCCTGGAGGTAATAAGGAGAGCATTGGTAGAGCATTGATATTCGAGCGCGCGTAGCGCGTGAGCATAACGGAGTGGGGTCCAGGGGCAATGCCCTTGTGGGGGTCCAGGGGGCGAAGCCCCTCGAAGCCAGAGGGCTTCTGCACATAGAAATCAATCTGGTGCCCTTACAGAAGACAGATTTTAAGATTTTTTATAGAGCCTTTTTATGGTTGTTAAGCAGTTCAATCAAATAAAAATGTGGGCCTATTTTTCCCCCCAATCTGTGCAAAACGAGGTACTTTAACGAGGTTGCAATTTTTAGCTTTTTTTCCCTCTCGATTTCATCTTTTGATTCTGAAAGTTCCGACTCACATGATTCATGAGTAAGCTTACCGCCGGTCCCTACCAAATTCACGCTCGCTCGAGGTTTCCGTAGACTGATCTCATCATCACTCCTCCTCACTGCCATTTCGCTGCATGTTTCCCGATCAGCAGGTGATAGTTTCTCTTTAAAAAGCATATAATATTAGATTGAGACATGCTTCCGTAAAAAGGAATATTCCAAATAAAATTCAAAACAATGACCTGTCAAATCTGTTACTTTAAAAACACGTAAAACTCCTGGTAAAAATTATCAACACACGCCACAAAAGAGAGGTCAGCGCGGTTCAAGAAATAATAGACACATCGCGGCAATCGTCCAATCACCGCAACGTATGGGGTATTTCCCCATGTCACTGCTATGCATAAATTAATAAATAATGTTAAGGAAAACACATCGTAAGTCATCGTAAGGTTTGTTATGGCTGTGAAAATGCCTTCGAAAATGATTTTTATGCATATTTATCGTCAAAATGTTACATTTTTAGATAATATTACTTGTTTTTAGCTGAGACTTTTTACAGATTGCTCGATTTTTATTTTTTAATGACCAATTATTTGCCGATCGGAAGCGACTATTTTTTGGTTTTGCTCCGGCGTGGAGAAAACCCCGGGCCTGGGTAATGCAAGGGGCGCGACAAATCGCGCTACCAAAAGTGAGTTAAGGCGCGCAGTAGCGCGCTATCGCGCGCGCGCGCCTTAAAACCGAGTCCCTGGTACAAACTCTGCTGACCAATTGCCCGAATTGGCCAATTGTCATAATTTTGAATAAAAAAATTGCGTTCAAAAATTTATGAATAAAACTATCATCTGATCAAAGTAAACATAATAAATCACAACCACAATCGACGAAAAATCCAAAGTTTTTGTGTAATTGAGGCATCGTATGGTTGTATTAGACCCGTCAAACTGTCTGTTCTAATTTACTAGACATCGAACTTAATTGATACACCATATTCATGAAATTTTTTTAAATTCATTATGTTTATCAGATCAATCAGATTTTTTGAAATCGAAAAAATAATATTTTCATTTTAAATGCTCAATTATCAATACGGTCAGGTACCCAGGCACGGACCAGAAATTAAGTCGGGAACCCGGGTAAATTACCCGGAAAGTCCCAGGCCTAGAGCGAGACAAGTTTGCATTCACACACGTTAAAACTGGTGGCGTGTCATTTTTAGTCGCGGGCGAGACACTTTCTATAATTGCATTTCACAAGCAAGAATATAGTCATGACCAAATTCTTATGTGGGAACTCACCCTAATGTAATGAGTGTTTGGTGAAAAAGTATGAACTTTTTTGATTAGTAATCTGTATAATTTAGAGTCTACTCATGTATGCCAAAATTCGTGTTAGTCTGTCATGTGTAAGTAGGTAAAACTTGCAGTTAACACGGCATTCCTCAGTTGGAAAGAAAAAAGAGCATGTCATTAAAAGTGTTCAAATCAAGGTTGGCAAAAATCGTGATTTTTTTAAAAAAATCAAAAAAATCGATTTATTTGATTTAAATCGGATTTTTTTGATTTAAATCGATTTTTTTGATTTTCATATCAGAGGTTTGTAGGAGCTACACCCTTCCCCTACCTCAAATTACTCTTAAAATGAGAATATTAAGTCCATCTGATCTTTAAAAATGTATTATCATATAAATAATTGATCTAAGATTGACAAAAATCATGATTTTGTAAAAAAATCAAAAAAATCATTTGTTTTATTCAAATTGATTTTTTTGATTTGATTGGAACTTCAGTTGATTTTGCTGATTTAAATATACTACTCCTTCCCCTTTTTTTACTCTTTAAATGAGAACAATAAGTCCTGCTGATCTTGAAAAAAATGTATTATCCTATAAAATAATTGATCTAAGGTTGGTAAAAATCATGATTTTGTAAAAAAATATTTAAAAAATCATTTGTTTTAAATATTAAAATTGATTTTTTTTAATTTGAGTGGAATTTCAGTTGATTTTGCTGATTTATATACTACTTACTACTCCTTCCTCTCTTGTTCCTCTGTAAATGAAAACTTTAAGTTCTTCTGATCTTAAGTTAAAAGATGTATTATCATATAAATAATTAACCCATGGTTGGTAAAAAAAGACACCTCACAATTTAGAAAAATCATTTGTTACATTTGTGTAATTTTTTTATTCAATTCAAATTTCGCTTGATTTCGATGATTTATATGCAACAACTTCCCCTCTTGTTACATTTTGAATTAGAATAGTAAGTACTTCTGATATTCAAGAATGTATTATTATAAATAACTAATCTAGGGTAGGTTTTTTTTACAAATAAAAATAAATGTTTTATTTGAATTGATTTTTTTGATTTTAATCATTTTTCTTTTTGATTTCATTGATTTATGTTGTCACACTTTAAAACATGTGTTTCATTCTGAACTAACATTATTGTAATCTCTTATTGATTGAAGGTTGCGAAAACAAATCACGACCTTAAAAAAAAAAATTCACTGTGTGTTTTAAATCAATAGAATTTTTTGATTTTAATCTTTTTTTTTTTTTTTGAGGATTTATGTTCTACACCTGCTCCTCGTGTTACACTTTCAATGTGAACATCAACTGTTTCTGATCTTCAAAAAAGTGTAAATGATTCAAATTACTGACCCAGGATTGGACAATGATCATTTGAAAAAAAAATCAAAAAATCAATATATGAATTTTGCTGCGTGAATTATTACACATTTGCCGACTGTATAAATCAAGTTGTAATGTTGAAATGCTACCTTGGTGAGGGTTTATGGGCCAAATTTACATTGGAAATGAGCAAAACTATAAGCTGTATGAATGCAGGGGAAAATATATTGAAAATTCTGATAAGAAAGTGAAAAAATCAAGAAAATCTAAAATCTTGATTTAAATCAATGATTTTTTTTAAAAAATCATTTGATTTAAATCGCGATTTAAATCGTGATTTAAATCAATTGATTTAAATCGTGCCAACCTTGGTTCAAATTGCTGAAGATGGTCTTGAAACCATGAAAAAAGGATGTGTGGGGTTGTTTTTTTGACTTCGGGAACTATTTTGTGTTACACCATAAATATGAAGTAGTAGTACCTAGAATTTGGACATATCCTTTCAAAATAAAGGTGACCTGACCACTATGACCCATAAACTGTACTATAACCAAAGACTCTTTATTGACATTTCTTTATTATCACCTCCAGGAAGCAGAGGCGCTATTCATACACATCTGCAGGGAGTGCAACATGGGTTTCCTGAAGGATCACATGCTGACTGATCACAACGCATCTATGCATGGAATGGCCAGCTCAGCAATATCACAAGAAGTTATCCCTCCAGAGTCGCAAGAAACAAGAACAGATGCCTCATCAACTAATGCATCTCCTTCAGATGGGTCAGCATTTGTGGATGATAAAGTCCCGACTTCTATTGATGTACTAGATGAAGAGAGTGGCTCTCCTTCACAAGAAGTTATCCCTCCAGAGTCGCAAGAAACAAGAACAGATCCCTCATCACTCAATGCATCTCCTTCGGATGGATCAGCCTTTGTGGATGATAAAGTCCCAACTTCTATGGATGTACTAGATGAAGAGGCTGGTTTTCTTTCATCAGATGCCGTAACTCCTAGTCTGGGAGCACAGATGGAAAAACTAGTCAGTAGAGATACCCCTGAAACCTTCACTCAAGGTAAAGACTTCAGTGTTCTTTCTATATTCTGTAAACGCCAATATTTTCGCGCTTAGTAATTTTCCGCACGGTCAATTTTGGACAATTTCGCGCGTTTTTATTTTGGTGCACGTGAACATTGGGCTAATATGGAATTTCCTTTGCAACAATTACACACTAATTTCGAAAATAAATGTAGCGCGAAAAATACCACTTATACAGTATGCAACAAGCAGACGATTAATGCACATTAACCAATATGACCATACGGGGAAGTAAATTAGTCCATATTATTCAAATCATAACAACATACTCAATATTGCTCAATATTCAAATTAACTTATTATCATGCTGGTCCATGTAGTAGCAACAAAATAAGCCAACAATAATACCAAAATCATGACCGATTCATGTTCAAAAATATTAATACGCAGTGATTTGGTCTTCATCAATCCTGATCAATTATTACTAGTCTCTTACACAATACAAAACCACCAGTTCACAATGTTGTATAATACAGGGGATATGGATCTTGTAACAGAGTCTGATTGCTTGTTGCATACTTCAAGGTTTGTAGAGTATAAGATTTGATGAAAATCGATACCTTCCTTGTTGCTGTAGCATTAAAAATAATGAAATAGCAAACATTAATGTTCTCATTTCCTCCTGATGCATCCAAAGAAAATGGAACATAGTGAATATATGCTGATACAAATTAAACCCCTCACCATGCTGGACTAAAAGGAAACGCCTTAAATGTTCTAAAGACCTTGCAAAAGTTGATCAGCTTAATTTGAACATAAACATGATGTCCAAAAATTAATTAAGGGGCAGTTCCGTAGTTGCGGACATACACTTCATAGACTTTGAGGACCTAGAGCTTCAAAATTATGAAGTCTTTGGATTTTGAAATATGTGTATTTGAAATATCTCTGATAGAAGTACTAAACCTGAAAATTTAATTCCAATCCCATTCTTAGTTTGCGAGGTAGATCACGACAAACCACCGTTGCGGACGTATTCACAGAAATTGCACTCTCTGGACTCTTTGTGTTTCAGTCAAAATTGCTATGAAGTGTGCAGATCTTTGGTTGAAACTAATACAGTTTTGTTTGCAAGAAAGACCAAACTTAAGAATGCTAGCAAAGAAAAAATCCGAACTTATATGTTTGAGTTATAATATCACAATATTCGACCGTTACGGACGTACATTTTTTGCGTTGCGGACGTACTCTATGAAAATTTCAAAACAGTGCAATATGCACGTCCGCAACAAGTTGCATCCAATATTTCTTAATAATAAACATGGATTCAGAAAGGGACAAAGTTTCAAATCAAAGGAGTTTATATCAAATTGAAATATTTGCAAAGTTAATTTGTTTCAAACAACAAGAAAAAGTAGAACAGGGTGGCTGAAAGTAGCATTTTTTGAATGTACGTCC
>JXSR01S069358.1:77118-91286 GCA_000969725.1 Ophiothrix spiculata
TCGTGGTCGACCCTTTAAATATGCTAGAGAGGCTGATGCAAACACCTCTATACCAAGTGAGAGTGTAAAACAAACTGAACAATCAGAAGAACAAATTGGTGTTGAAGAGGTGCTGTCAACTGCTGCTTCCCCTACCAAACGGCCTCGTGGTCGACCAAGAAAAAATGTTTCAGAGACTGATGCAGACACTTCTACACCATGTGATACACATACAAAAACTGACCAATTAGTAGAACTAAGTGCTGTAAAAGAGATCCCATAGGCTTGTTTACTCTTTAGACACCACAGAATAATTCGTTTCGATGTCACATCGGATGCTATCTGCCTGATGATTGATGGTCACTCGATTATTGAAAATGGATTTATTCCATCTTCAATATTAATGTACTTAGGGGTCATGACTCTTGTTCCCAAAAAGAGAGACAGAGCATTTCTTAAAAACTGGTGCCATATATCGCTTTTAAATTCTCGTTTCGCAGTTCTCGTTAGCTTAGTCGGTTAGTTCTCGGACTACTAAACATAAGATATCGATCGTTCCTCGTTCGAGTCCAGCTGGAGCTGAGTGTGCGAAAACTGTATATTCTATGAGGGTGTGAATTGCTCAAGCTAGGGTTGAGCCAATATGTAGGCCGCAGTAAGCCCTCTGGCCCAAGGGAGTCCAGGTAGTGATTAAACCGAATGATTAGAACTGCTCTGTAAAGTGTGCTGAGGCTGATTGGAATTACAAGTCAGGGGGACCGCGTAGTGCACTATAAATTATCTGCAATTTATTTAATTTATTTATTTTAAATATCAACCATAAAATTTTATCGAAAGTCTTGGTTGACCGTTTATCCAAAGTTATGTCATCAATTGTCTCACTTGATCAGACTTGTTGCGTGCCCGGCCAGGACATTGCTGACAATGTCTTGTCTTGTATCATCAAGGTATCACATGAGAAATGATCAAAACAAGTGACAAATTAACAAATCTAGACTGTTTTTCTCAATTTTCTCACAACAAGAAAAAATTAAGATGGGCAAAAAACTTAAGAAGCATGATTAAATCATTTTAAATACTAATTCTATTTTTTTTTTCTGTTCCTCATTTTGTTTTAATAGGAATAGAAAACAAACAAGATGAAACCACTTCACAAAACCCTAACAAACCAGAAAACCAATCAGATGACAAAACTGATAACACTGAAGAAACACACACCACACTATCTCCAAGTAAAAGGCCACGTGGTCGCCCCAAAAAAGATGCTACAGAGACTAGTGCAAATATTTGCTCGCCACAAAGAGTCAATGAAGAAGATACACAATGTGTCACGGACAACCCAACTGTCAAATCAAGTGACCAATTGGAAGAACAAACTGATATCACTAATGAATCGCCCGCTACACCATCTTCAACTAAAAGACCACGTGGTCGACCAAGAAAAGATTCTATTGGCACTAGTGGAAATATTTGCTCACCACAACGGGCCAGTGAAGAAAATACACAATGTGTCATGGACAAACCAACTGTCAAATCAAGTGACCAATCGGATGAACAAACTGATATCACTAAAGAATCGCCCGCTACACCATCTTCAACTAAACGACCACTTGGTCGACCAAGAAAAGATTCTATTGGCATTAGTGGAAATATTTGCTCACCACAACAGGCCAGTGAAGAAAAAACACAATGTTACACGGACAAACAAACTGTCAAATCAAGTGACCAATCGGAAGAACAAACTGATATCAATAAAGAATCGCCCGCTACACCATCTTCAACTAAAAGACCACGTGGTCGACCAAGAAAAGATTCTATTGGCACTAGTGGAAATATTTGCTCACCACAACGGGCAAGTGAAGAAAATACACCATGTGAGATGGACAAGGAAACTGACCAATCAGAAGAATTAAACCATGCCACTGAAGAAATGCCAACTGCACCATCTCCAAACCATGCCACTGAAGAAATGCCCACTGCGCCATCTTCAACTAAAAGACCACGTGGTAGGCCAAGAAAAGATGCTGCAGAGATTAGTAGAAATATTTGCTCACCACAAAGGATCAATGAAAAAGATACACCATGTGAGACGGACAAACAAACTGGTGAAGTAACTGACCAATCAGAAGAACAAATTGGTGTTGAAGAGGTGCTGTCAACTGCTGCTTCCCCTACCAAACGGCCTCGTGGTCGACCAAGAAAACATGTTTCAGAGACTGATGCAGACACTTCTACACCATGTGATATGTACAAACAAATTGACAAGTTGAAAGAACAAACTGGCACTCCCATAACCAAACGGCCTCGTGGTCGACCCTTTAAATATGCTAGAGAGGCTGATGCAAACACCTCTATACCAAGTGAGAGTGTAAAACAAACTGAACAATCAGAAGAACAAAGGGATGCTGAAAAGATGCCTTCAACTACTCCTTCCTCCAACAAACGGCCTCGTGGTCGACCAAGAAAAACTTATGCAGAAACTGACGCAGACACTTCTACAGCGAGTGAGACAGAAAGACAAACTGGCCATTTAGAAGAACGAAGTAATGTTCAAAAGATGCCTTCAACTACTCCCACTACAAAACGGCCTCGTGGTCGACCAAAGAAAGTGGCTACAGAGACTGATGCGGATTCTTCTAAACCATATGAAACTGGTATGCAATCTGACCAGTCTGAAGAACATAGTGGTGTTGATAAAAATACAGCTACTTCATCTGACAAACGGCCTCGTGGCCGACCCAGGAAAGTGTCTGCAGAGACTGATGTAGACACTTGTAAACCATATGAGACTGGTATGCAAACTGACCAGTCAGAAGAACATAGTGGTGTTGATGAAAATACAACTACAACTACTCCCTCTGACAAACGGCCTCGTGGTCGACCCAGGAAAGTGTCTACAGGGACTGATTCAGATACTTCTAAACCATATGAGACTGGTGTACAAACTGACCAGACAGAAGAACAAAGTGGCGTTGATGAAAATACAGCTACTCCCTTCACCAAACGGCCTCGTGGTCGACCAAAGAAAGTGGCTATAGAAACTGATGCAGACACTTCTAAACCATATGAGACTGGTATGCAAATACATCAGTTTGAAGAACATGGTAGTGTTGATGGAAATACAGCTACTCCCTCTGACAAACGTCCTCGTGGACGACCAAAGAAAATGGTTACAGAGACCAATGCAGACACGTCTAAACCATATGAGACTTGTATGCAAACTGACCAGTCGGAAGAACATAGTGGTGTTGATGGAAATACAACTACTCCCTCTGACAAACGGCCTCATGGTCGACCCAGGAAAGTGTCTGCAGAGACTGATACAGATACTTCTAAGCAATATGAGACTGGTGTACAAACTGACCAGACAGAAGAACAAAGTGGCGTTGATGAAAATACAGCTACTCCCTCCACCAAACGGCCTCGTGGTCGACCAAAAAAAGTGGCTATAGAAACTGATGCAGACACTTCTAAACCATATGAGACTGGTATGCAAACACATCAGTTGGAAGAACATGGTAGTGTTGATGGAAATACAGCTACTCCCTGTGACAAACGGCCTCGTGGACGACCAAAGAAAATGGTTACAGAGACCAATGCAGACACATCTAAACCATATGAGACTGGTATGCAAACTGACCAGTCGGAAGAACATAGTGGTGTTGATGAAAATACAACTACTCCCTCTGACAAAAGGCCTCGTGGTCGACCAAAGAAAATGGCTACAGAGACCAATGCAGACATGTGTAAACCATATGAGACTGGTATGCAAACACATCAGTTGGAAGAACATAGTGGTGTTGATGAAAATACAACTACTCCCTCTGACAAACGGCCTCGTGGTCGACCCAGAAAAAATCCTACAGACACCTTTACAGACACCTCTAAACCATGTCAGACACACACAAAAACTGACCAATTAGTAGAACTAAGTGCTGTAAAAGAGATGCCCTTATCTTCTCCTTCCCCTACCAAACGACCTCGTGGACGTCCAAGGAAACATTCTCTAGAGACTGATCCAGACACTTTCACATCAGAGACACACCAACAAACTGATCATTTACAACAACAAATTGGTGTGAAAGAAAGGTCCTCAGCTGTTCCTAACAAACGGCCTCCTGGAAGACCTCCTGGAAGGCCTCCTGGAAGACCTCTTGGAAGGCCTCCTGGAAGACCTCCTGGAAGGCCTCCTGGAAGACCTCCTGGAAGACCTAGGAAAGACGCTACAAAGATTGATGCACACATTTCTACACTAAGTGAGACGGACAAACAAACTAACCTATCAGAATGGCAAAGTGGTGTTAAAAAGACATTTTCAACAACTTCCTCTAACAAAAGGCCTCGTGGTCGACCAAGGAAGACTGATGCACATTATGTCCTATCTAAACAACAAAGTGGTTTTAAACGGATTCCCTTGTCTTCTTCGTCCTCTACCAAACGGATTCGTCGTCTGCCAAAAAAATATGCTACAGAGACTGATGCAATTGTAACTGTCAACAGAGGGTTGAAAAAGAGATATGAAGAAGAGACGGAAGATGAGGAAGATGAAACTAATGGGAGCAAAACTCCAGGTGTAAAGAGTTCTGGTCAAATTAGGCATTGTAAAGGTGGTGATGAGGCCATGTGGATTCCACGAGGTGAGAAGAGAAAGAGGAAGAGACTCAGCAAAGTTGGTTTTGATGAAGAGGAAGACGATGAAGACGATATAGAGGAAGGAGTGATATCAACCGGATATACGGCACGGACTAGAAAGAAACTGATTGAGAGTGGGCAGCTGGATGAAGATGCACCACCAGCAAAGAGAGCAGATACAGGTAGGACTGATAACAATCTTGTACACTCGCACTTTAAAGTATTTCCGCACAATTAAAAACGTTCAAAAACCTTGTTTTTTTATACTAAACGACCTAGAATCATCAAAGATTCATATTAGTATAGGTAACTTATCTATTCAATATGAATAAATCGACGTTTCTTTTATTATTTAATCTTCCATTGCAATGGCTGATTTCATGAACCATATACAGATACACCACAAGTACAAATCTCATTACTATGTAACTAATCAATTTTTCATAACCATATTATTACCTAGTAACAGGACAATATTTTCAGGTCGTAAGTTTTAAAACAAATGCTCAGAAATGTATATAAACTCACTTTTTATGTTCAGATGAAAGTTAGTAATATGCATTACATGCCATATTTTCAAATGCAATGAATGCAATTCTGGAATAGTTACTTCGATAATTATACGATAGACCATGTCGAAAAATGATGAAAATCAGATAAATCCCTTTTAAGATATGGTTGAATAAGGTTTTGTGCGGAAATACTTAAGGGGTTTTCTCTGAGATGCAGTTGCTTACGACTGCGGGATAACGATTTTTTTCATAAAAAGTAAAATATCAAAAAAATGTTTGCATCCTTTTTGCATGCACAAATTCAATGCACACTAAACGCATGCTTTACTAACGCGTTTGGTTTATCACGCGCCGCATAGCGCCGTAATATATACGCGGGAAATTATGCAGACGCAGATGTGCCTTCAAAGTAATCAAATTTTATTTAAAAATGACAGTGTTAGTCGTTTTTCTTGAAAACTAACCTGGTGACCATATTTTTTTATTTCAGTATGTTGAAGAGCGCAAAAAATGCTTTAACATATGTAAAATTAAAGAAAAATAAATGGAGGATTTATTATTTTACACGCACATAATGATCGACATTTTGAAGTTTTCCCTATGCTTTGTATGGTTAATCGGGTGATTTTTTTGGAAAATATGTACCTTTTGAAATGCCTGTATCTCAAAAACGAGCGCGGTGACCTATATTTTTTATTTTAGATTCGTTATCAGCACAAGTAAATCTACCAAATACTAAATTTTCAAGAAAATAAATGGAGTATTTGTATCTTAGAGAAAACCCCTTAACACTGTGTATCACATAATCACCACAGATTGGAGGTATTGATATTTTGTATTATATCACTCATTTATAAATTCAATGTGTTTCAGTGGTTTATTGCCATTTGATAGTTTTTACCATCACCCCCTCTGTGTGATGGTAAAAACTGTCACTGCACTGCACTGAAATACACATGCACAAAGTTGCGGAGTCGCAATTGTTTTTCTAAGGTCAACTCAACCACTTTTGGTTGATACTGAAGTTAATCATTATTTTGAGGTTAAAGCATTTATAAATGAGTGATATAAAATAAATATTAACTGCCTTAAATTTGTGTGATGGTAGAAGTATCATCACTCAGTGAAAGATGTATTTGTTCCATTTCACGAGCCGGTCACCGTACTGGCTCGTGAAATGGAACAATACATGCATATTTCACCTCGTGATGATATTTCTACCATCACACTCATTATTTGGTTAATATTTGTATACCATCTCATGTTTCTGCTTCTGCTTCTGCTTGATACTGTGCAATCACCTTGTCGGTTATCACGCACAGGTCAGTGTGGAAGGCGATGACCTAAATTTTAAATCGGCTTTCATAACAAGAGTTTGCAAATTAATTTCCGACAAGCTGGATTGAAAAGTTTTTATGTCTGGTGATGCACGAATGGTTTGTGGGAGCATATTCCATTCTCTGGCCGTTCAAGGATAAAGTGAGTACTGGTAGCATGATTTGTTGAATGGTGGAGAGTCAATGATGTACGGGCCTAAATTTTGTCTGGTTGTCCTGAATATTGGTAGGAACGATATTGTGAACCTCTTTGTAGATGGTGGTAAGACGGAGCCTGGTGCGTCGTTCTTCTAATGATTCCCACTGAAGGTCTGTCAACATGTTGGTGACGCTCTCTCTTTTGTTGTAGTTGCATGTTAAGAACAAAGCGGGCAGCACGACGCTGTACTTTCTCCAATGTCGTCTTGTTGTTTTTGAAGTATGGGTCTTAAATATCTCCACAATACTCAAGTTTAGAGTGGACAAGAGTTTTATATGCAGTTTCTTTGACCTCTTTGCTTCAAGAATGGATGTTCCTTCGCAGAAGCCCCAGCATTTTGTTGGCTTTATTAACTGTCTGACTAATGTGTTGTGCCCAGCTCAGATCGTTACTGATTTCAACCCCCAGGTAAGGATGATGTGAGACTGTTTGAAGCGTCTTCCCATTCATTTTGTAATCCCTTTTAATTGGCTTGGTTTTATGGGTAACATGCATTGAGTGGCATTTAGAAGCATTGAAAGACATCTGCCATGTGTCCTCCCATGTACAAAGTGAGTCAATGTCCTTCTGCAGATCTTCACCATCTTGAGATGATTTAATTTCTCTGTATATGATGCAATCATCTGCAAATAATCTGACTTTCGATGATACTGCGTCCGGAAGGTCATTTATGTAAATTAGAAACAGCAAGGGGCCCAACACAGTCCCTTGGGGTAATCCGGAGGTGACAGATGATTCAGGTGATGATTCTCCCTCGAGAAGGACTCTCTGGTGTCTGGTGGTAAGGAAAATCTTAATCCACTCCAGAAGGCTGTTGTTAATGCCGATATTTCTTAGCTTGGATAGGAGTCGTTGATGGGGGAAGGTGTCGGACGCCTTGCTGAAATCTAGAATTATCAAGTCTGCCTGGCTTTTATCATCAAGGATGTTTGCAAGATCATCTACGAGGCCAGCAAGTTGTGTGTTGCAGGATCTTCCCTGTCGAAAACCATGCTGACAGTTGGTGAGTATTTGATGTTGGTCGAGATGATTCATGACATGGTGATGTATGATGTGCTCAAGTAGTTTACACAGGATGGAATGTTGTATCACTGAGAAGCTTAATAGGATAATCGGGACATTGGTAGGAAAATGGATTTGTTTATTTAGGTGAGACGCTGAAAGGAGATTTAACAAAGATAGTGCATGTAGATACAGCTAAAGCAGTGGGATTTTGGATTAATGATGCGATGCTTTTTTACACCATGGACTATAGAAAATTCTCGAGTTTGAAGGAAGTTGGAAGAGATGAACTGTATTTATACCCTAAAACTGATTAAAGAAAGATATTGGCCCCAATGGAAATAGGCTTCATTCGAGGCTTTCTTAAGTTATCCATGGTGATTTGCATAAAATCAATCTTTCTTTCTTCCTTGCATGTATAACCTAGTCAAGCAGAAAACAAGTTACATAGTCAATTCATGATCCACTTTTCATCCTTAAAGTCACCTCTATCAAAA
Source organism: Ophiothrix spiculata (assembly GCA_000969725.1). Classification (NCBI taxonomy): domain Eukaryota; kingdom Metazoa; phylum Echinodermata; class Ophiuroidea; order Amphilepidida; family Ophiotrichidae; genus Ophiothrix; species Ophiothrix spiculata. The sequence goes on from JXSR01S069358.1 coordinate 85,277, forward strand.
TTTAGTTTGTAGCTTATAAGAATCCTCAACTGTATATGTTACGATCCCCAAACCATTCTTTTATATGTGCTTGCATATTTAAGAAAACAGAGAAAATGTGTCATTTTCTATTTATTGTCGGGACCCGACAATAATTACAACACAGTATCCTATGGGGATTTTCAAAATGCTGAAAAACTTGTAACTTGAATACGAACAGTCGGAATCATGTGAAATTTTCAGAACATATTTATGTTGTATTCTTCTTTTTACTTAGCTAGAAAAGAGGCAAGGGTTTTGTCACATCAAAATCATGAATTGCACCTTTAAATGGATAGAAGTAGAATTATGTACTCAAGTGTCCTATTTCCTCTATTCATTTTCTTTTTACAGAAACTGAGAGGGAAACTAATCGAGTTGCTGAATTACCATTCCTCAAGAGGGGCATCGCTCTTCCACTTCGTACACGGAAGAAGTTTGCCAAAGAAGTCAAGCAGTGGGAGGAGGACTTCATCAGAAATGACGGTGTGTTTACCACTTGCCCAAAGTGCAGTGTACGACGCCGCTCAATGGACACTATTCTTGAACATTATAGAAAATGTACTGGTAATACTAAGGTAAGAAAATGAAATAAGAAACAGTAAATTAAAATCATTCGGGCAGTACGGCTAATAGGACTGACATGTAATACTATCAGTTACCCCCTGCTTGTTCACGAAATACGGGTAAATATCTAGGGTCTGGTGCCATATTCCATGAGGCCGTCAGGCCGAATGGAATATGGCACCAGACCCTAGATATTTCCTTATTTTGTAAGAACAAGCAGGGGGCAACGAATTTATCCAAGTGTGCATGATTTTTGTAAGCATTAAAAACCCTGAGTTACAACAGTGCTGCGCACCTGGTTGGATATGAGTGCATACGCTCGATTTGAGACCACTGCGTAAACGCTGCATTGCATACCCAATACACTCTTACGCAGCAGCTTAAACAACGCATAAACACATTATCAGTTCAATAGATAACTAGCAGAATAGGATTTGTGTATGAGTCACGGAATACAGGATATATTCTGGGCATGGCATATCTTCATTTCTGAAAACCATACAGGTTTTGTTTTAAATATGTTTGACCAATAAGATTACAGAAATCATGCACACTAAAGGATAAATATATGTATTGTTGATATGGTTTTATTAATGATCTGCATTTGCTACTTGTTTAACACATTCAACATTGCATCTCAATGTACCATGCATGTGCAGTGCCTGGTGCCCCCTTTTCAAATGAAAATAACACCAAACTTACGTTAAAATAAGTGCTTAATGCATGGTATTTTTAGACTTGAAACACACAAGATGATTATATATTTTGTAATTCTCAATATAGGATTTAAGAATTAAATGTGCAATTCATGATTTTGATGTGAAAAAACCTCGCCTCTTTTTCTAGCTAAATAAAAAGAAGAGTACAACATACGTATATTCTGAAAATTTCACTTGATTTCGACCATTTGTTTCCAAGTTACAAGCTTTCAGCATTTTAAAATCCCTATAGGTTGCTGTGTTATAATTACTGTCAGGGCCCCTACAATAATTAAAAAATGACACATTTTCTCACTTTTCTCAAAAATGCAAGCTGATTTGAAAGAATGGTTTTGGGATCGTGGCATATACCATTTGAGGAAAGCTAAAAAACTCAGTTTTGATAGAGGTTACCTTGAGGGTGAAAAGTGGATCATGAATTGCCCCTTTAATGTGATAAAAGTTTTATACAATACTTTGCCACATAAATTGCTGATGAAGATGATAAAGTTACAATCGTAAGCATAAGTGTTATCCAATTCCAAATGATAAATAAAGAACTTGTTTCATTGTCTGTTAAAGCCATATATTGCAAACGTCTCTTTTTGTGACAATGTTCAAATGTCTATTACCTTTTAAGAATTTGTGACAAACGTCCGTGATCCTAGCATAGAGTAGGTTATTAGTGTCGTAGCATGTATGTTATTGCTTTAGAGTTGATTATTGTGGTTTTGATCTCATAATTGCTTACTTTTATTTTTCTGTTATATTTCAGAAACATGTTTGTAAATATTGCAGCAGGGAGTTCCAGTCTAGTGCAGGCATGAAGTACCATATGATGGTGGAGCATAACACTCTGGTAAAGCAAGTTTTGAAATTTTATCGATAGATTGAAATATGTACTCAAAAGTTATTAATGCTCATCTTAAGGTGGTCTGCCACAGAAACGGTGTCGGACACGAGTGAGCTGATATCAGCGGTGTTGGACACAATTTTAAAGTATTTACTCCGGGCTTTTAGCATCCTTTCTGGCGTATTTATCTTGCGCTTTAATATAACGCGATCTTACACGTGCGTCATTTTTATATTCACGCATAAGACCATGCGCGTTACTCCTGACGACGCAGGGCTCAAAGCGCACAGTGCTTAAGGTATTAGTCATTGCTAAAGAAAATGTCGATTTTTTGCTTAATTTTGCTTAATACAGACTGTCCACGAATGATTTATACCCGGCTATCATATTTTTTTATGGACAAGTGGGTAACGTTTTGGACAAATCTTGTTTAATTTTAAGCTATACAAGTCATTAGGTTTCTGAAGAATTTTGAATTTTTAAAATCGAATGTTCCTGTGGAAAGTTATAGACATTTTTCTAAACAGTGTATATTTTGCGAATTGTAAATTTGTAATCAGTGTTTATTGTTGAACTTAAACAGTCAAAACTGACTACACTGCCACCCTTTTACTTCTCTAAAATTAAAATGTGAAATACAATTTAGGTTTTATTTATTGACTCTGATAGATGTAAAGGATGTCCTTAACAATGAAATAACGCTTTTGGTTACGGTCGAACAGCTTTACAATGACCAGTACAAATAATGCTACATGTTACGCGCCTAAGGAAAATCCGTCTAGAAACTTTACATTTGACATTGCTAATGACAACCAGAAATTAGTAGTTTGGGTGGGTATTATGGGTACCAACTCAGTATTTGTCGACGGAAACTTCAACGCGCCGAAGTATGTTGTCATAATCAACAGATTTGTGGTTCCACAACTTCTGGCCCGCCAATATGGTGTCTTGCTCCAAATTTGACTAAGACTAACTTGCTAATTTGTAGTAGGCCAAGTAGGAATAGATTAACAAGTCTCTAAGGTAATGCTTTTTGTAGATCATGGAAATAACAAAACCAAAGAAAAAAGATTTGAAATCGGTCATTAAACTTTGCAAACATTGGTAAGTGTGCAAATTATCAGTATTTATTATACCTGCATGATTATTTGTACTGATCAAAACCACGTTTGCCTAAATTTTGTATTACATCATCGCACAAAGCAATGAAGCATGATATTTTGATGAAACCTATGGAAAATGTAGAAGACTTATTCACTATTGTAGAAAAGCTGTTGGTTTTATGAAAAAAATACGATTTGATATTTTTTCTGATTTTTTGAAATCGGGTATAAATCATTCGTGGACAGTCTGTACCTCAAAAAGTAGGTCGGTGACCATATATTTTTTTTTTTTTTTAAGAGCTATACAAGACCAAAAAAATGTGAAAAGGGGAGATATAAATAGAGCCATTTTTTGTCTCGCCTGAAAATTTTTCAGAAGAGACATAGCGATCCTATTTTTTGTCCGCTGTACGGAGCATATCTTGGAAACTGCATGCCCTATGTTAATGATATTTGGTGACTGGGTAGACCCGGAGCCGAACTGGATCCAGCAACAATTTTGGCGCAAAATATGCTAATTAAGTACCTAATTTGGTTTAAATGGCATATTTTACCAACCGTGCACCCTATATTCATGAAATTTGGTGGGTAGGTGAGGATAGAGCTATGCTTGTGCCAGATGCAATTTGAGCGCGAAATATGCTAATTAAGTACCTAATTTGCATAATTTATGCATAAATGTTGCTTATTTTTCAACTTTGTTCAATTTCAAAGGTTAAGGTGTCAAATTGTTCATCATGGACTAGCTATCAAAAGTGTCAATGGTGACCCTATAATCCAACCTTTCCCTGGGGGTCGAAGGTTAAAAGAAAGGTCAAATTTTCAACCTTGTCCGATTTCAAAGATTAAGGTCTCAAATTGTTCGTCTTGGACCAGCGATCAAAAGTGTCAATGGTGACCCCGTCGTCCGACCTTAAACTAGGGGTCAAAAGAAAGGTCAAATTTTCAACTTTGTCCGATCCCAAAGGTTAAGGTCTCAAATTGTTGGTATTGAACAAGCGATCAAAATCGTCAATGGTGACCCCGTCTTTCAACCTTAAACTAGGGGTCAAAGGTCAAAAGAAAGGTCAAATTTTCAACTTTGTCCTATTTCAAAGGTTGAAGTGTCAAATTGTTCGTCTGGGACCAGCGATCAAAAGTGTCAATGGTGACCCCGTCGTTCGACCTTTCCGTTGGGGTCAAATTTTGTCCGATTTCAAAGGTTAAGGTGTCAAATTGTTCGTCTTGGACCAAAGATCAAAAGAGTCAATGGTGACCCCGTCGTCCGACCTTTCCGTTGGGGTCAAATTTTCAACTTTGTCCGATTTCAAAGATTAAGGTGTCAAATTGTTTTTCTTGGACCAGCGATCAAAAGTGCCAATGGTGACCCCGTTGTATGACCTTTCCCTTGGGATCTACCCCACAACTATATGATTAAGTAGGCGGTCAATTCAGTAGGCGGTCGATACGCAGGCGAGACTACTGGTTCGTGAACCATCTTGTTTTTAATTATAAGTGTTTTTGTCTGATTTATTTTGATTTTACCATAAAAGTCAATGGTGACATATGAAAATAAAATATAGACTCACCAGGTATACACTGTATGCAGCGCCCCATGAAGGAGCATTCGCACAGGGGATTAACGTGACTATCCGAACCACGGAGCAATTAGAGTAAAGTTTCTTGCCCAAGGAAACAAGGAGACGTAAACCGCCTGGCCCGGGGCTCGAACCCACAAACTCTGTATTACGAGACCCGTGCTCTAACCGCTCGGCCACGCTCCCCTACAAAAAATAAAGAAAATAAATAGAGGAATTCTATCTGTGCTAGGCCACCTCAAGAGCTTTGTAATGGGGTGATTTTTTTTTTTTTGGGGGGGGTGTGATTTTGTCTTGTTTGTTTGCTATCTTGTGAAAAATGACACACAGCTCAAATCTTACATATGGGTAGCACTAAAGCATTTTACTTTGTTTCACTCTGTATCTGTAGGCACTTGAAACCAAAAATTGAGAATTATGTCTATGTGAGTTTATTTCAGTGAATTTGGAAATATATATTAGTAAATCTGTTGCAGAATTCACTCACAGAGCTTGCAGTGATAGTTTATGGGTGAAAATGTAAGACTTTTGTTTTGGCATAGAGCCTGTTTTTCCAGCAAGAATCACCATACCAGAGTTACATGGGCAATTCTATTTATTTTAATCTACTTAATTTAATAATGAAAAAAAAAAAAAAAAAAAACTCCAAAAAAAAAAAAAAAAAACCCGCAAAAAAAAAAAAAATCAACCTGTGAAAAAAAAACACCACTCCGCAAATGAGTCACCCCGCAACTTCTAAAATCATTCACCCCGCATCCCGCAATTTATTGACACCCTCTAAGGGTAGCACTGTTTTATGATCACTCTGAGGTAATTGTGAGGCTGTTGATGAGTTGTTGTTCAGAGACAGATGAGTGATATAAGTCACATCTAATGATTTGTAAATTCTGGGAAGCACCTGACCTCAGTTGAAGGAGCGGTTTCCAGTTCTTACATGAATAGGTTACCGCCTCATGATGACATAAGCTCCAATATCGACCTCCTTCCCATCATGCTTGATGCTGTTTGAAATGATAGTCTTGATTAAGCTGGTTCAATCAATCAATCAATCAATTTTATTTGTTTCCATCTCACCTTACAAACAATGTTAACAACAATAGGTAATAATATTAATAAATAAGTACAATTGTTCATAAGTTAGATGTGGATGCTATCAAAAACGCAGGGCGTGTGTCAGATAGCACCCATGAAAGA
>JXSR01S069362.1:0-32324 GCA_000969725.1 Ophiothrix spiculata
TTAACTAGGCCCGGGGCATATTTTTCACTAGGCCCGCTCAGCATATTTTGGGTGCCGGTGTAACACGAGCAATACGCGCGCGACTATTGACCATCGGGCATTTTAAGTGCAAAAATGATTCTTTTAACCAACCAGATGATAAAAATCTATATATTCAGTATATAAAACGAATATTGACTGCTTTTTCTTTGGGGCATGGTTAAAATTATTTCCCCTTGGTGATCTCAAAACCATGAATATGCCCTCAGCTTCGCTTCGGGCATATGCATGGTTTTGAGATCACCTCAGGAAAATAATTTTAACCATGCCCCTCAAAGAAGTCGATATTTGTATACTATTGCAACATTTACAATAGTCAATCGTGTAATTATGAAAATTATTACATTTGTTTGACCATCCATCCGTTCTTGTTATTTTTTCAGACCGAGTAACAGTCGATATCCTGAACCTGATTGGCTTACCGCTACCAACCAATGTGCAGTTCACAGAAGGCTTCAAATCGGGTCAACCAGCTTTTCTCTTCACTGGAGAATCCAATATAGGAAGACTAGCTTTCCAAGTATTTCCAAGGCAGTTTTCAAAGACGTTTGTTAACTTTGCATTTATCACAACTATTAAACCAACTCTGGACAATGGCGCCCTCTTTATGGTGACCAATAATATGCAGGATAAAGTCATTCTTGGTGTTAATATAACCAAGTCTATATATCCTCAATCACAAAATATCAAATTGTTTTTAACTGACATTATCAAGGATAATGCAACAGTGATTGCCGCAGATTTCTTGGTTCCTTCATTCACAAACAAATTCACTCAACTTGGAATTAGCATAATCGACGATGGAGTCATGTTATATTTCAACTGCGAAGAGTATGGTCCACAATTTTTCAACAGACCAGCTGGCTGGGAGCTCCATGTGCCGGATGATGCTGCGGTATTAGTCGGCCATCATGGCCATGGATATGGGCAATATAGGGCAAGTTTTCAGGTTGGTAATTTTATCTTAAGGCCAAGTCTCCGGACGTACAAGATGGGGGATAGGACGGAATCTACAAGTAAGCAGACCAGGAATGTTTTTTTATTCAAAACCCATTTTGATTACCATTTGTCTACCAAAGTGCATGTTGAATTTCTTTCCTAGCACCATATTTGTTCCATCTCCCTCCCATTCCTTGGATTGAAACACCCTAACATGTAATCAACTTATAAGCCTATACCAATCTGAAATGTGTACCAAATAATCAAGGAATTTATAAAGGGGAATCGATACTCACCGCCATTTTGATTTCACCGCCGTGTAAATCCTATGGGATGGCAGCCATCTTGGATTGTCCCTCATGGAAGGTTAATTATTGCACCTTCGGCATTTTACGGCTCCACGTTCGTCACTTCAAGAGTCTTTGCAACGGATTACCGGGAAAATTGGCATGCTTTGATCAGAGCAAGTCGTAATACATGCTACTTGAAACGCAGACACAGTTTGCACGTGAAAAAAATGCACACGCTGTATATGAGTGAAATGAAGACTTATGGTTTATTCAGAGTCTTGCCGATATAGACTCTGAATAAGACTCTCAAGACCCATCGACACACAGTCTTTTGCATGCACCATACACAAGGAATAGCGCATGTAAAAGACTATGCGTTGATGGGCATCGATCGATGGATATCATCAGACTCTGAATAAACCATTTAGCGATCTGCCTGGATATCGCCCCAAAGTCCGAATATATATATGGAGGTACAATAACTCTGCTCCATGAGCGACCCAAGATGGCGGCTTATCCCGATTCCCCTAAAAATTCCTTGGTACCAATATACCTAAATGCCCCGTCATGGAATGGAGTGGACCTATTGAATATCTTTTACATTTTACCATGTCTCTATCTACCTTATCCATTCCTAAACCCTATCCTGATCCAATACCTGAATCCCACATGAATGTCAGCCCTGAATCCCAACCTGTATGTCAACCCTGATGTAAAGATGCAAGAGATACTCAATTGAGTGCATGGAATAAATATGGTCTAGTCCATAGAGCCAGTCCATAGAAAACGACACCCACCTTTTGTGTATGGAACACCATTGAATCCTTTTGATAATATTCCTCACCGTGTTTGTGTTAATTGTATAAATCACAATTTTGTGTGAGTTGATGACATTCCTTATCTGTTTGTTTGATTTTTGTATGGGATATTAGTTCATCATATTTAACATTTCATCATATTATGCCTATTTCATATTAACAAAGATATGAGATGCTGAAGCTTGTTCCCAACTGTCTGTTGTAGTTGTTGCAACATCAACTTAAAATCAAATATTTCATTGCACAAACTTAAATTTATTTTCGAGCACATTGTTTTTATTGCAAGGACACATCATGTTCAGTATTGAATACAATACTGTAGAACCTCTTTACACGAAATCTGTAGGACCACACATTTAATTGTGTGTCCTCAGGATTTTGTGGTATCAATCACATACTACATACAGATGCAGTGCCAGGGAATGGGAAAGTCAATTTTGTGTTATCAGGGTTTTTGGGTTAACAGATTTTGGGTTAAAGAGGTTCTACTTATTGAAAGAGCTATACTGGATTATGGCAGCTCTAAATTGCCAAGATGTATATCTAAAACCACCTCCAGTTGCAAAAACAATGACAAATTAGTGAAATTTAGATAGAAGTACTCAAAAAATCTCAAAAAGGGGGAAGTTTTAACCTCTTCGACTCTCCTTATTTTGGCACAGAGGCACCCGGCTTTGAGTGCTGAAGCACTGTCAAAATGGCGCCCTTTTATTGAAAATTCCTGGATCTGCCCCTGATATGTTAGCATCTTCAAACATCAATACAATCTTTTGTAGTGTGAAATGGGCTTCAGATCTTGTGTTATCATTAAGTGTATTTTGATATATTGTTTCGTAATGATCACTGATAATGTTATCAAGCAACTTGATTTTGACATTGGCCCCTCATGTACAATAAAATGTACTTCATTGACTTTTAAAAAAGTTTTTCAACATAAGCTGTTCAATCAAAGGAGCTTGGTCCAATTTTACGAAATGCACTTTTCAGTTTCATACGAAAGATGATGCCAATGAAAGAAGTTTACTTTTCAAATTTCAGCTGAATCTGTCAAACCATTTTGATTTTGTGGGCAATTTTGTATTTCAGAGATGCCTATATGTTACTGTGTAAAATTAATTAAGGTTACCATTTAATTAGACACATTTTCCATTTATATTTCCAAAACGGAATGAAGCTCAGCTGTGAAATTTCACATGGGTTATGAGAAAAATATGAGCAATATTTTGGTACTAAAATCTCAAAAAGTTTGAAAAAAAAGTTGAAGCAATCGGATATATGCTCCTTTAAAACTCAACATTAGAGAAGAGTGATCTGAAAAAATTGTGCTTGATTCATGTTGTGTGATAAAATTACTAAATGTATATGTAAAATACAGTATATATGTTATTTTGCTTTGTCTTACAACATTGTGAAATAGTCCAAGAAGCTCTGTTAGAACAATTTTTCAGATATGAATTTGAAATTACTCAAGTCTGTAAATTACATAAATCTTGAATTACTAGTATGGTATAGCTTTATCAAATATTGGTGAAAGTATTATCAATATGCTTCAGATGATCTCACAAAACTTTTCATGGAAATATTTGTAGGTAATCATATGACACGCTTCACATATATGCGAGCCCAACCACGATACACCTCAAATTGGTGGTATTAGGTATTTTGGATTAGTTACAATTTTTGGATTTGAAAGTATACTAGACAAAGTCTACATGCATTCCATATCAGAAATGTTGCTTTGACAGTGTCTGCCATTATGATGTTTTCTTTGAATAGGGAAAATGTGATTATCAGTTGTAAACTTTTGTCTGTTTTCCTAATTTTTTGTTTATAAAACTTGATCAATGCATGTACTAGTATGAAAGGTGAGGTTCTGAACAAAACACACAAAAGTTTACAGTGTAAGGTGTCTGGTCCACGTGTATTGGTCAACGCACTTGTTTTGATCTCGCAAGTGCAGCAGTGTTTTGAAGCCAAAAAATGTCCCATTTACTCATTATGCATGAAAAATAGGACGGTGACCCCCAATTTTTATTTGGTTAATTGAAAGAACATACTTTTGCACAAATTTTGTGAAAAATTGACACAAAATTTCAGTGGGAAGTTTTTGAATCAACACTAATAATGTCACTTTGGCCACATTTCCCATAGACCCCTGTACTAATTTCCCCCCCAAAAAGCTCAAAAAATGCAAAAAACGAATCTGGTGACCCCAATTTTTATGCCAAAAAATCGGTTTATCATCGATAAAATATTATTCATGCCGATTTTACTAGCAAATTTCAGCCAGATCTATCATGGACCAGACACCTTAATTATCATATCACCAATATCAAATGCTGGAAATAATGACAAAATCCCCTGTCAGTATATGATATGGTATGAGATTGCCAGTGCTTGCCAAAAAATTGCAGACAATTTTAAGTGCAAGTTGTTAGTAGAGAGTTGGTTGAGAGCCTGAAAACATCAATTTCCTATGACTTGGTGGTATGATTTTTTAGATCTTGTGTCAATGTGAAAATGTGAATTTGGCGTACTTGGTCTTACCAGACTCACCTATTTCTTGTTTGATATGATTAAACATCAAGAACATGTGATCATGTTATGTACTCGTAACTTTAGATAATATTATGTATAGTTTATATAATAAATGTTGGTGACAATGGTAACATTTGATGTCAGTAAACATAAATGATGTACTTTGTAATGGCAGTGACATTAAGTTTTGGAGGTTTGTGTGTTCTGTTAAGTCAAATTTCTTTTGCAGTGTACCCACTCAAATAAGAAGCCTAACCCTAACTCCACTGAATATCACAATATCTCATTCCACAAATTTAAGAAATTCGCCCAAGTCCAAATATGTCATAGACCCTAGTGAGCTATGATCACAAAATCGCTGCCATGGCAGCGCCTGCTCAGTGGCTTGACATAGTGATAACTGGACCGGGAAACGGGAGGTTGTGGGTTCGAATCCAGGTGAAAATCTGCCATTTGTGACTTGCAGATTTCCGAAGATATAGTTTTAAACGAAGAAGTGGTCAAAAGTGTTAGGGTTAACCCTTGTCTAACTGAACCTCTCAAGAAAGTCATAAGAAGGACCTAAAGTACGTGACATATTGAAGAATTGATTTGGTCAAACATTCCATTTCACGAGGTGATTTGAAATATGTACACAAAAATTTACAAAAAAGAAATGCTCTCCAATCATTTTAAATTGTAAGTTGTATTTAAATGTTCCAAGAATTTTTCAAACACACAAAACTTCATAAATAGTGACACTGCCATGATAAATGGCTAGTTTAAATGTTGTTTTTAGTGTGGTTAAGTCAAAATCATATTCATGTTAACATTGCATGCTCAACTAGTTGACAGATGGTCAAAATTCTTCTGACTTATGTGTATACAGGTATGTCAGTCTCTGCGGGCAAGAATCATCATATTGTAAATGATAGAGTGTTGTATTAGCTCATTTGAAACAATGCCAACCTATACCCCGTTCAGACAGTCAAAAAGTCGTCTTTAGTCATATTTGAGTAATATCGAGTTCAAAATTCGCTCGTGTGTGAACAGTTCGAGCTGACTTAAGTCGTCTTTCAAAAAGTCGTCTTACATCGAATTTTTAACTCGCTAAAAAGCAAGTTAAGACGCGTTAGTGAGTCGATGTAACACAACTAACGATGAATTTCCGTAAGTGTGAACGCCTGTCGTCGTTAGTCGAGTTGAATTTGGGTTTACTTCCACAGCGCATTGACCTGGAGCGTACGTCATTTCCGCAAAATACAAGTTGAGCTCATTTCAATGTTCGAGTTCGACTTCAACATCGTAGCATGTGTGAACGGTCGTAAGTCAAGTTACTTTCCGCTAATCCGAGGTGGTGTTTGAAATTTAAAATGAACTCGATGTAGACTTACGACGACCTTTTGTGTGTCTGAATGGGGTATATGTTGGTGAAGAGAAGAAGTAAAGAAAGATTCAAGATGGGATAAAATTAATTTAAGGTTCAGAAATGTTTGTTTTAATTTAGAACTTGCTGTGAAATTTTGTTAATAACAGGGTATTATTCAAGACATGGAGCTGGTGAATGACCCATCAGCAGCCGATGAGAAATGCGAGAGACCTGACGAACAGGTAGGTTGGAAAACAAGAATTCCTGTGAAAAGGTCTTCTAGTTGCATTAGAAACATGTTTACAGTGGAAGCTTCGGAAGGTCACTTGACCTTGAATAGGACAAACACCAAGTTTTTAAACAAAACTTATTTTCAAGGCAATTTTAAGGGGTGCACTTGGCAATTCATGTTATACCATAGGTAATTGCTGGAAAATTTTATAGGTTGTTTTTGATCCTGAATGAATGAAGATTATCTTAGAATATTCTGTCATGATTGCAAAAAATCAATATTTGCCCTATTTGATAAAAAATCTATTTTGACAAGTTGCCAATGATCCATTTAGATCATGTTTAATAAAAATTTGCCATATTTTCGAAATCATATTTAATTTTTCCTATTCATACAAATCTAGACATGGGGTGATCAACATTTTTGGAACAATTTCGGTTGACACCAGACGTCCGTTATCAGAAGCTGATTGACTTAACCTTCATTACGATACATGATTCAATACTGCAGTACCTAGATCACACACAGAGATGTGGTATCATGATTTCAGGCAACATGAGTTGATGGCACGTATATTAAATAGCAAAGTCAACATGGCGATCAATCTGATTGGGCTTGAAATAATATTGCCACAATAATTCTCAGCAAAGGAAATTGGAAGCTTATAGAGCTTTGGGGGTCTAAGAAGTCATGTTGTAGTCATGTTCTAGATTTTTGAACCATTTTGCTATATCAACGTCTTGTATGGATAGTGCACAGGGGAAACATTGCACATACTTGATCACATAATTTGTCTCATCCCTAAATTGCTCTAAACCCACGTTTTCTTTGTTTTGTTCTAAAATCTGGGTGGCTTATTTTTCATTTTGTCTAATAATTATTTTGTCTGAAACCATTAAGTCCAATTGATATGCTGTCTCCCCATTAGGTCTAATCCCCATTTTTACATTTTGTCTAAATCCACTTTATGTAGGCCTAATTGTTGATCCTAGCTAGGATCTATGGTGTTATCCCAATTTAGTCCAAATGTTGTTGGATAATATTTGTCTGAATTTAAAACTCCCGGGATGCTTTAAAACTCAATACGGTGAAGTCACTTTTACTAAGATCAGTGGCGTAACCAGCAATTTTTATTTGAGGGGTAAATAAGGGCAAGACAATTTTGCAGAGAGTGGGGTGAATGACTTCTTGGCAGACGCAAAAAGGTACACCCAAAATTTTTCATGTCGTAAAATGCCAAAATTTTGCTTAAATTCATGAACTTTTTCTGTGAATTTTTTTTGCTCTTTTGGGACAAATTTTGGTGAGTTTTTCTTAAATATTGTCATAATTTGTGCCATTTTGGTACAAATTTTAAATAAAAAACATAAAAAGGGCCAAATTTTGAACACTAACATCAATTTTTTACTAAATATTGAAACTTGATTTTTCCTTGATTTCATGGCCTCAGACATTTTTTCTTGGAGGGAGCTTCCCCCTGGTGATGAGGGGAAGTAGGGTGTAGTGAATTTGGCAAGCAAGTTCATTTTATTGAACAGTCATAAAATAATTTACCACAATATTAGATATTAATGGACTCTACTATACCCTATTTTATTTACTTCTTAAGTTTTCAATTTGTTTGCAATCCCATCACTTATAAAATGTTTAATTTTGTAAGCACATCACAGACACATGGAGTCAAAATGATTAAAGTGTTGTTATGAACCAAGTCTAAAAATACCCACATGGCCTATTGAATACTCTGTCTAATACTTGGGTTGAACCTCGAATGCAACAGGGAATTACTCCAACAAATGTTTGTGGGAATGTTTTTTTCTAGAAACATTCATGTGCCATTCATAACATGCTGAGCTCAGCAGAACACCACATAGATGGCAGTATTGGAGTGCTTCTTAAATTCGTGTGATGAAAGTTTAAAATTCAAATAGTTCAAGAATTAGCCAAGAAAGTTATTGATAAAGTTTTTTGATATTCATTTATTCCACGATGCTTATAAGCACAAATGTTTCAGATATTTGAAAGTATGGGAGGTAGTGGTGAAAATACAAATCTAAAAATTTGAGGGAAAAAGGATGTTTAATGAGGGGGAGGGGGGTACTTACATGACAGGTAAACGTATATATGACTGCCTTTTGGGGAGGATTTTCACAGATTTTGGTATAGCAATCGGTGGTTTTAGTCACAAATGAATGTGCCCAATTTGCCAAAATTGGGTGTATTTTGGGAAAATTTGCTCAAAAAGCACCCAATTTGATTAAAATTGAGTGCTTTTTGGTCAAAATTGGTATACTGATGGGTTGGGTTTTCAGTCAAAAAAAGGTTTAGAGATGGTCAAACTTTCAACAAAATTACAAAATTCTTTGAAGATCCCCCCTGGACATAGTCATTAAATGATATGAATTCATAGATTTCCTACTCATGTTGCATCAGCAGGATTTGGGTCAGGATTTTGACAGAGAACTTGGCAGTGATCAACTGATCGTCTGCTATATTTAGATAATGCTTCATAATAATAACAGGAGCCAACATTTGGTCGTGACGGCAGAATTCTAAGGGTATTTGTTAGATAAGATTACAAGTAGATTAAAATGACAAGATTATGATAGAGATAAATGCTCAGAGGGGTTAAGCAGAGTTTCTCCAATATATTGGTATTTTGATGGTTATCTTGTAGAATGATTAAGATATTGTTGTCATTTTCCTTTGACAGATATCTGGGAGTGGTGAACAACCAAGTCCTGAGGTAGGTTTACTTTATATTGAAACACACAGGCGACAGTTCTGCGGCCCCGTTTCATAAAGATTTGAATCAAGTGTATGTTTGATTTATCAAACGTAAGATAGGTTTATACAATGTAAGTTGAAATCAAATGTATGCTTGACTCAATCAAACGTATGCATGATTTAATCAAATGTACGATTGATTCAAATCTTTATGAAATGGTTTCTGGAACCTACTCGAGGCCGGTCCTATAGTTTAAATATTGAACGCACCAGAGCCACAACTAGAGAACCAGTGCATGAGTGGGTAAAAGGAATCCAACTCAATCTTCATTAGATTTGGGGGAAGAAGAAGCAAATAATGGTATCAATCTGACCTTAGTTTAGATGGTAGATGGTTATAAGAGGTTGGGTTAGTGGAGTGGTCTTACCACCACAACCAAGATCAACAATGGACTATCCTATATGAGGTACGGATCTGGATCAATCTGTATCTCCATCTATCTAGATCTTTGTAATACTTATGGCACTGAATTGATAGATCCAGATATGATACCTGTGAAGATGCAGTTTACATGCAAGGTGTTTTATGGTGATCTGAATCTACTCTTTATGTGGGTAGCCCCATGGGTTGTATGTGAGTTGGTTTGCTGATCCGTATCCTATCTTGCAAGTTAATTTCACTCACTCTTGGTGTCTCCTTTTCTTGGAATACTCCAGATTTCGTCCTACATGTAAGATCAAGATTCTTCCTCTATTTGTCTCTGTCTTACGGACCTCAACAGGAAATCAGCTTTCAAGCCTCCCAGTTTATTAAAATCCTTAGTAAGCTTACATAGAACTGGTCATATGAATGTAACTACAATCTTTTCAAGATTTTAAGCTCCAGAAAGTTTGTAGATACCAACCTAACAGTCTTCCATGATTTCTTATAAATTCTGATTATATATGTAGGGTTTAACTAGCGGAGACATGATGTCCACACCAACCCAGCCATCATTATATACAACAGAACTTGTAGAAATTATGACAGAGAAACTCACAGGAGGACCACCAGGCATACCATTCAGTCCAACCACAATGCGGCCATCAGTTGCTAACACACCTGAAGGAGAAGGCCAGGTATGTATCCAAAGTGATTGAAATTTGTTGCCAGGGTAGAATCTTTTGTTAAAATGATGATTTTGACATCAGAATCAATGTTTTGCTGCATATTATGCTAAATATGTGGTTTGAAACACAGGACAAGTCATTATATGAATGCAAACAAGTTGTATCTGCAATAGCTGTCATTTAAACAGAATCAGAAATCAGAATATGCGATATTTGTGTTTTAACTTGTTGTTAAAATTTTCAATAACACCCCCTCGTCAAAATGTGTCTTCAATAAGTCAGTGGCTCTCCTTTAGGTGGTACCATCACATAAATGTTCTTCAGGTGACACCATCACATGAAGAATCATTTCAAGAGGCACTACCCCAAGACTAGACACTTATATTATAGGCAGTAATGTAAACCTGTCAGAAATAGCAGCTATTGCACAAGCATGTTGACTTTTTTGCATTCGCATAATGAAGTTTTACTGCTATCATCAGAAGATGCCGGATGTGTGGTTACTAATGATGGAATTTATAGATTTCTGCTTACGATTGGTTTCTGCTTAAAGATTTTTGCCCTGCTTTATTTGTTTGTAGACCAGCTGATTTGATTACAGATATATCAAGGAGAGTATTAGTTCGTTCGAGTCTTGTCAATATTTTGTGCTCAACATTTGCAAATATGTAGCCATTGGTGCGCTGTTAAGTGGAGAGACTGCACATTGGTAGACGATGAGCAAAGCTAAGAGATAGTAGTGTTTCATGAATGTGGGCCAAAAGTTTAAACAGATTGAAACAAGTATGAAATGTTCCACTCATGTATAGGAGTAAATAGGATATGAAGCTAAATTGAGCAAAAAATTGAACTTCAATTGGAAAATGACACATCAAATTTTTAAATAGGTTGTATGTTCCATGTGGTACGGGTGAGTTTTTCACGGCAGGTACTGACAGTGGAAATGGTGTAAAGTACAAGCATCTTCAATGAGGTGTGTCATATGAGTGTTTTGTTTTTTAAAAGGCTGCTTAAATATAAAATAATCCTCTGTAATACTTATGAGTGGAAAGTTTAATTGCTGTAATAGCTATCTAAAGTACATTATATGATGCTACTTTATAGTTAGTAATTTAGAAACATTTCTTAATCTGTAACTCATAAGACCACAAGGCATATTATGTAATGGACTCATTGCTTATGGTTGACGATTTTGTGACTTGCACAGTCACATTCATTTAACATTGTATCCTACTACTCAGCACTACTCTGTACCTACACAGTGGGGCAATCTCCGAAAGCTGCTTTGCAGTAAACTGTACCTATAGACCATATCTATAATTGACATACTCCCGCCGTTGATGGGGTACATCCACAGAATCGGACGGGGAATGGAACTCAGAGCTAGAGCAAGTAGTGTATTTATCATACTTGGCCAGGCATCAGATCCAGATCTGCTGTACAGCTCTCGCGTACATGCGTACTTGTAAGCAGTCTGTACGGAGATGCGGATCTCGGATCTGGATCTCTGAGATGGATCTGCACTCTGTGAAGACTGCCCAAGTATTAGCAGTTCTGCTTTGTAGTTCTGTTATTGTGGTGCAATGGCAAGAATCTCTAACAGGTGAATTACTGTTAGTATGGAAGTATTTTGTTTTTATAAGCTGAGTAAATTTTGTGTATTAGCTGTACTGTGCAGATTGTAATTATCTAGCTTTGTATATAAATCTTAAGTCCAATCTTTAACCGTAAATAAATATGTAGCTGCTGTGTAATATAATGTAAATAATGATTGCAGTGCTCATAAATATTTTTAATAATTTTAACGGCATCATGGCTGGTATATGTAAAATTTTTATCAGGTTTAGCATCGTTAATAATGACAAAAGTCTCCTAAGAAGGGTCACAATGTCAAGTTTCCATAGTCTCCAGATACTATCTGAAAACTCATGGAGTTTGGTACTTATAGGCCTAATGGCTTGTTTTCCAGTTCAACTCCACATTTCGTATTGTAAATTCTCAAATGTTTATTCTCGATAATAAAGTGAAAGAAATAAACTATGTTATTGTTAATTATGTTGAACCTGATAAAATCTTTGAAAATTGACTCTGAAATATCGTTATGAGAATGATTCTTGGTGACTAAGCTTCATCTAACCTTAATCAACACTGCCGATGATCCAACTTTCATAATTTTCTTTATACTGCTTTATTTCCAACATTCCACCTAACCATTTTCTCTCCATTTTAACATTTTAATTTTGTTTGATTTGCATATTTCACCTATTCTTACTGTATTCTGTTTTTCTGTGCACATTTCCAACTCATCTCTTCATCCAGGCCTACATTGCTATTGATCTAACAACTGAATCAGTTACAACTAGAACAGAAGAGGTAATTCATGTAATTTCCTATTTCAATTAGTTTGAATTTCTTGGATTTGTTTTCAGCTATCTGGGCATCTGTATTTTCATGACAAAACTGATGCCATTGTAATACTTTGAAATGAGATGTTATTATCCTTGGTCTTCTTAGTTGGGCCAAAAAAATATTGTTTGATTGGCATAACCGGACTGACCCTAATTTTGTGGACAAATAAAAAGTTCCGGTCAAAAAAAGCACCAATATTTAGTGAATTTTGTGCTTTTTGAAAAAATAACATTTTTTGCAGAAAAAAAGGGCTGACTTACCTGCCCTAATTTTTTTCTTCTAAGTTATGCCAATCAAACAATTATTTTTAAGCCTTTGACAAAGCTTTCCTTCACTATATTTGATTTCAAAAAATAGACTACTTAAGGAAATCATATTTCTCACATATTAAATCAAAAATATAGTTTAAAATTGTCATTATTGTTAAATATATTGAGGGTTGAGAGCCACATGGCCATATTTGCAAGGCAGCAATTCCTAGAATCAAAATGTCCAATACCTGATGGGGCGTTCAAGAAAATAATCTATTAGGCCAAAAAAAAGATAAAGTGTTTGGTTGTCGTCCACACCTTTTTTTAAGCAAGTGCGGGCGGGCGGGCTTTTTTTTTTTAGAATTTGTTTTTAATGGTTAGTCAATGTTACACCAAATTATGGCCTCTATAAAGATGCAATTAAGTCTACTTTACCTAAAAATCTCTTTATACAAGTTTAAAAACAGTATTAAAATGTAAACACAATGAAAACAACAACTTGAAAAATATTTTCAAAAGATCAAAATTCTCAAAGATAAAAAAAATAGGGGCAGGCGATGGAGGACAACCAAACAACCTTTTTATTTTGGGCCTTACTCTGACGTATAAGATCATTTGTCTTTTATTCTCAGGATTGTTGAAATGCAGATATGGCCTCGTGACTCGCAACCCTTGATTTTTGACCTCAAAAAGAAAAAGATCAATAAATCATTGTATAGACATGATATGATCACTCCGACTTTTCATCATTTTAGCCCTTCCTTTTTGTTCTCATACCATTCTCAATTTCTGTTCCGCGTCTTTTTTCCCATTGTTTGCACAGGCATCAACCCCATATATCACCACAACCCATGTACCTACTGAATTATCTTCAGCAAATATGGAGGTAATGAACAACTGTTAGTTTGCATCACTAATTACAGACTGAATCTGAAATGACAAAGTTGTAGTAGAGTCTATAGTTAGCAGTCCAAGTCTAGCTTAATGTTTAAAAATTTAGCCTGTTATCCATAAAACATTTTGTGACAGCGTCTAAATTGATAAATTGATGAAACTATTGTGATCATTGCTAGGTCTAATCTCATAAAAGTTGGTGTTTACAAACATTGATCTAACTTTTCACGTTGACAGGATATTTCATTCATATATTTCATTGTCAAGTTCAAAAGAACCAATAGAGCATACAGATAAATACACAATGTTGACCTAATTCTTCACCAAAAGGTTACAAATGTTACAACCAAAATTGATCGCTAATAAATTTGTTGCTGGTAATAGTGCTTAGCCGTCATGTGTACTTTACTAATTACCATAGTCATTAATTTAATTCCCTATGATTTTGTAGGTATGCAAATATTTTAATTGTTTAAAGAAATGTAAAAAAGTTAATCATGTTGTTTGTTTATGAACAAAATCTTTCAAAACAGAACTTTTTATGATCAAAATTATCTTTAACTATATGTAAACAATACATTGTGGATACACTTTCTGTTACTTTCACTAACTGTTTTTCAAACCTTGCTTGTATTTTCCACATCCTCATCAAACAAACACCACAGGTCACTACCTTCCCTGTTCCAATAACTACTACAGAATCTTCAGCTGATTATGCTATAACAAACGAGGTAATTTTAGCCATAGATAGCATTTATTACTGATAGAAAAGTTAGCACTTAATCTTTAGCCTCCATCCTAAGTCAGGAGTGGGAGTGGAGATATTGTCAAATTCGTTTATAAGTTAAAAGTACAAAGCTAGGTTATTTGTGTTATTATTGAGACGGGATATAACTGAAAATGTTTCAAAGATGTTCAAATGTTTACAAGACATTCTTGGTTTTGGTACTCATTGTTTGTTATAACGAGTGAATGATGCCTGCCTGTCGGACTAGGTCAGATTGTTTTTGAATTGTATTTTGTCTAAAATGAGTGTTTTGCATAGTGATCTATATTGTATCATGACAAATTTTCCCCACAAAATATTATATGCAATTAAAGGGGCAATTCATGATCCACTTTTCATCCTCAAGGTCACCTCTATCAAAATTGAGATTTTTTGCTGGGAAGAATCCTTGACTGGTGTATGTTACAAACCATTCTTTCATATGTGCTTGCATTTTTGAGAAAAGTGAAAAAATATGTCATTTTCTAATAATTGTCAGGACCCCGACAGTAATTACAACACAATGGTCTATGGAGATTTTTAAAATGCTGAAAAGCTTGTAACTTGAAAACGAATAGCCGGAATCAAGTGAAATTTTCAGATTACATTTATGTTGTATTTTCCTTTTCATTTAGCTAGAAAAGAGGTGAGGTTATTGTCACACCAGAATCATGAATTGCACCTTTAATATACCGAGACACAGAAATTTTACAATTTCATTGTTAAATTTCACAACGCTCTCTCTCTATCTGTCACTAAATAGAATATTTTAATGTATGTCATAAATTCTGTCACACATAAACTTGCCAAAAACACCAAATGATTTTTGATATAATGGTTAAGTTTATTTAACCTTAAGCTTAGTATGCAAACATCGGAAAGCATTATTTTTTAAATACAAGGAAAATGTTGTCACAAAATCAGGAAATGCTTGATTACTGTACATGGGCCTGACTGTTTTTTTCAATCATCAAGTGATACATTTTTAAAAATCAAATGTTCTGTTCATTTATGTTTTGATATTCCTTGACATTTGAAATTATTATTGAAGCCAAGTTGAAGGCTGAATGGTTCATATTAAACGGGTTGTGATGAGAGGGTTTAGTGATGAAAAATAACACAATTAACAGACCTCATCCCAATTTTGCATTTCAGATATGTTTCATCACTAAACTCTCTCATAAAAACCCTTACAAAAAATCCAAGTAGAAGCAAGGAATGATGGGAAAGTCCTGATATCTTTTAGTTCATACAGCTATAAGCATACACTATACACTATTTCTATGTTGCTTATAAAATTGTAATGAAATCGATAAATGTGATAATACCGTATGCAAAGTTAGTGTCTAAATGACAGAGCATAATGATGTCTTCTGAAATGTTGACTATAAAAACAAATAAAAGTTAAAGGGTCACTTCTTGCATTTCCAAGTCCTACTCTGCTATTCATCCGATTTCAAATACTATGGATCATTATTTTATTTATTTTTAACTTTTTATTTTTTTATCTCATTTGCACTTCAAACACCCATTTTTCATGTATGTTCCATCTTTTATTTTCTCATCATCATAACACAGTTTCTTTATTTGCACCCATTAATTTATTTTCAGCCTACCCCTGCTTTAAGTGAAATAATCTTTGAAACATCTTACACTACATTATCCTCTGAAACAATAACCCTTACTGATAACAACTCATATCAGACTAAGCCACCACTAACAGTGACGACCAAAGTGCCGTTTTTGGAAGAGGTAACAAGATCACTCGATCAAAATCACTTTGCATGTGGTAGTAAGCTTAAAATAAGTAGTGGGTAGTTTAAGCGATACCAAATTGACATCAAATAGGTTAAATCTTGTAGAGTTCGTTATTATTTGATTTGATTTGGTAGAAAAACATATCAAATTTGAACATGTTTGTACAGGATTTGGTATAGAATTACCAAGTTTACGTAGTGGAATGTTCAAATGAAAAGATTGAATTTGGAAATTTCTCAAATAAATGGTTCATTTGATTTAAACATTCCTGAAATCACATGGTTTCAGTTTGCAGGTGTAGGACTGTTTGAAGAGTTTCAGATGCTATCTTGAGTTGTTTTTAGGTCTATTTTAGGCGCTAATGCCACATGCAAGGTATCGTTTGTTGGTTCTTATATGTTTGTGTAAATTAAAAACAAAATGTGCTAAATAGCTATCAATGTACTTTAGTATTAAATAGAATACCAAATTTTGTAGAAATGATGATTGTGAGCTTGTGTGGTTTATTGAAAAAGTGAAGGACTCGGAATCAGTAGATCCCGAGTTCGAACCACACTGAAGCCAACAAGTTTATTCCTTGGGTTAAGCATTCTCAATAACTTTGTTCACCTGAGTGCATTGGGTAGCTGTATGTAGGGAAGTATGACAGCCTTAATTATGTGATAAGAATTAACTCTTTGCTAAAGTTTTATTAACTTTTGTATTTATGTGTAAAACAGAATAATTTTACATGGTTTTACAAACTGAACATGTTGCAGATCATAGCCCGTAGTCCAGAATGTTGTTTAGCTGAACTAAGGTTTTAATTTCTCATCAACAACACGACTCATTAACCTGGTCCGCTTGAAAGCTGCAATGGTGTGTATCATTCCTGGACAGTTTGTGTTCAGTTTTGGTTTAGCTAAACACCTTCCTGGAATACGGGCACATGTGTTCAAAAATAAAATGGTGCTGCAGAGTGTTAATGATATGAAGTGTTTGTTTTTAATGCTTCTGCTTTGTTGCATCTGATCTGCTTCTTTGACTTTGACAGTTTACATCTGGGAGCGGTGATTTCCAAGAGTCGTCTGGGGTAACACCCCCATCTTTGTTTGAGGAGGTAACATGTCTGTTCCCACGCATGACAAGCATGGTAGTCTCACTGATGTGATTTTGTGATGTTATGCTCTTTGCATGAATGATAGAGATTGTTTTGTATAGTGTTGTTTTATACTTTGCATTGAATTTGGTTTTGAAATGGAAACAGGGATTTGTTTCTTAAGTTTCATATCATCATGTCCAATTCTGCTACATGAAGACTTCCAAAGACATAAGAATCGTATAGTTTGTTGGCAGTGGTCAGTTTGTTTTGTGTTAAGATTTCTTTGTCAAATTTTTGTTTTGTATTTTATCTATTAGAACTAAGTGTTTACTATTGTTTCAGCTAATTCTCGGATGCCAAATTTAAGAGCCTAGTGTAACACAATTGCATGTTGATTTTACGCAAGTTCACACTGCTCTTTAAGCACACACATGTTGCAATACTATTATGGATTACTGATTGGAAACAGTGTTCCGTACATCCTGGTGTTCCGTTCTTGTCACAACTTGTGGATGCTTGGTTGCTTGCTTTGAAATAATAGTAGATAAACTTGTTTGCTACTTGTACTTGTGATTATACCTGGCTAACTTATAGGCCTACTTCCTTAAATGGTTCATGGAGGCCTGAGAACCCATTCTGAGTAAAGATAACTTCACAGAAATCTCAAATGCTATAGCTATATTCAAAACTTGTATTTGTAGCTTAATCTGTTTCTAAGAGACACACGTGGCTTAGGAGGAGAAGTCTTTGACTTTTAATCAAGTGGAGTCTGGCCTAATCTCTAAAAAGAGCAGTGGGCACTCCAACCTGTGTGATAGAGGCCGTCCCTTTACTTTTATTGTTCCTTATTCTCCTTTAGATTTAATAGACCTGTATAATCTCATTCACTGCTTGTCAAGAATATGGAAATTTGATGTCAACAGGAATGATCACAAGCACGGTTTAATTTGAATTTAATATGAATATAAATCTTTCTCCAGATTTGGACTAGTAAGGTGCAGGTTCGATTCCTCAAACTTTGGTCCCTATATTGTATTTGGTTTCCAACACCAGTCTTCTCCCTGGCTAAAGAAAATATCCCTAAGAGAATGTTTTAAAATATAGACCTGTGGATAATTAACAGTTCAAATGATGATTGTCAATTCACATATAATTGTAGTAGTCTGAGTTTTGTCCTTCCATAATGTGTTGGCCATTTTTATTTTTTGAAGGAACATTCTTTTGACATTAGCTACAGCTTAATTGTTTCTTGAGCACTATATACAATTAAGAAAATGATTTGGCCTTCTTTTCTTTGTCATAATGTTGAATAGAGAGATTAAAAAATGTCAAGCAAAATGTTGTCAAATACCCTAGAAGTTAAAACCCTGAAAGTAAGGAAATGGTTTGACCTTATTGCCAGTGTCATAATGTTGAATGAATAGCAGAATGTTGCCAAATACCCATAGAAGTCGTCAACCTGTAGGTCTCTCCTGGGTCCTCAAGTTGTATCCATGTATAATAAGTTTTGCCATATATCTAGGCCTACTATATCGAAATTAGCCTAACAATTTTGTTGCCAATATATCTAGGCCCACTATATCGAAATGAGCCTAACAATTTTGTAGGCACACAAAGCTCCTGTTTCTTGATCATCACTGAGGGTCACTGGTAGTGTTCTTGAGCAAGATACTAACACTCATGTGCTCCAGGTATCAAATGGGTCCCTGCATCTTTCACTGCTGGGAAGGTAATAAGTCACCCGCTTACCCCTTATTCTTTACCATTATACAGAATGTACTACGATTTTCATTGCAAAATCAACACGTACGTAAACTCATGAAACACGTATTGAACACTGGCACTTCTGAAAATATGCATTTGTAGGATTGTACAAACTATAAATCTATAATATAATGTTTTGTTAGACAAGTCCAGCGAGTAACCACTGGATTTGTCTAACAAAACGTTCAATGTTCTATTATAACACTGGTATTAGTTTAAATTTGGCTAATATCGCAGAGACATATTAACTTCATAATTTTAAAATACTTCGACTGAATATTCTACATAGATTTCAATGCTTGCAATAGTCATTATTCAAGACCTGACCAATTTACTTAGTTCACATTAATTTGTGTTGAATTAATTGTCAAATTGTACGACAAAAATAAAGCACTGGCAACACTGCCAAGAATTTACGAAGGTGAGAACACTGAATTGTTTCAAGTGGCTATTATACTTTAGCACTTTCTCTCCACGTTGTAAGTTTGGTTGTTTGTCGTCCTTGTCTCAAGGTTGATCTGTGTGTTTTGTTGCTCGTTAAGAAGTTCTTAACGAGTTCATAAATTCCTTTGTTTATATTGCATGATACAAGGTTTTTGATTGACATATTGCATGAGACTGTGATAATTGTGTCACTTGTGCCATTGTTTGTAAATGGAGTGTGTCTTTGTAATAGAAATGTTTTAGTGATAATGAACACACTACTGATGGTTTTATAACTGATTATATTTGTTAAGTTATTTTGTATATGCTTGCTTTATATTTTTGATATAATATGAGTGTTTTAGATGACTATACATGTATGATTATGTTAGCATGAAGCTCTTTATTGTAACTAACGGGTTCTACTTAATGCCTTTTTTGTGTCTGTGTAAAAAAACATGCCTCAATTCAAAGATTATGCAGTGAAATTATCAATTACTATATTCAAATATTTAAGGCAAGTTCAGAACTGAAAATTTAAGCTGCATGACTGCTAGACAAAAAAATGGAAACTGATATTTCTCTTACATATCTTTTTAAATGATAAAACATTAGATATATCAGTCAAGTTAGGTATTTGCAGTCAAGTTAGCTTAAACCATAACAGGTGCTTGCTTGCGATGTGGAAGGTTCCAAGTTCGAGCCCCGGTAGTGTCAAAAATCAAGTGTTGTTGAAATTTCCTTGAACAAGGAACTGACTGCTAATTGTTTTGTGGAAACCTGTATGAAAGTCAGGCAGCTGATCCGGGCAGTGAAGGTGCGTATGTGGGCTGATCCAAGGTTCAGCACCCCTAGAGATTGCCGTAGAAGCTGAAATGATGCTTGATATGAAATGAAGCTTACATAGTGGTCAGCAAACTCTTAAAGTGTGCTGATTCAACATGGAATTACAAATAATGAAGGCATTTCACTTTATTATCCCTTGTATTTATTTGTATGAATGCCTAATGCTTGAGATATAATTTGCAATCTAATCCTGCTTTGCTTTTGCCCTTCTGTTTTATTATATTCCGCCATATTAACAGCTTGCAAGCACTCAAAGCGCCCCCTCTAGCCCAGCCGTTACATCAGGATCTGGAGACGTCGTTACAGAAGAACCAGTCAACACAACACCCTTAGTTGTTGAGGTAACTAACAAGACTAACGTGTAATGCTTTCTAGACCTAATTTGCTCAACATTATGAAATATTTTCTTTTGCAAAAATAGTATTTACTTTTGCCCCTTTTAGTTTTTATTTGCTCTTGATAATTGTTAAAGGGGCATTGGACAAAATTTCGAAATTTTGTTTGTGGGTGATTTACACTTCTGATGTCAGAAGATACCAGTAAATTACCAGATATCGGGAAAATTTTGATCAAAACCTTCAAAAATTTGAATTTTATTTTATTTTTTGATTTTGGGTATGAGGCTATTCTCTAAACGTATTTATTGAAGCTATAAAATGAGACAGAGCCAAAGATTTGTTTGTAAAACATTCCTTTCACATCATATATTGCAGAAAAATCAAAAGAAATTTTAAATTTTCATTAGATCTCCTGAAAAGGTCCAATTCTAGAAATTCAACTATAGAGGGCAGTATTTATCGTTGTTGACAACGATAATTAAAAATAAGAGAAAATCTAAATATTTTGATATATAGGGTTTGAATCGGACAATGAAACTTTGCATGCTGTCATTATTACCACTAACACCTCAAATGATGCAAAAATCTCAAAATGTTTGGGGAAAAATTTGGGGATGATGCTGAACTTGTCCAATGCCCCTTTAATCATGTGAGGATAACATAATTAATAAATGCTTGCATCAGACTTTAAGATTTGATTTAATTTGCTAATATATTATTTTGTTGTGGATTAACCACTGCATACAGCATTTAGATTAATACATTGACATTTTTGTTTGCTGTGATCAATTTAATTTTTCTAATTTGTTTTTAAATTCACCTAAATTAAATGCAACCTTTTTAATGCTTTATTAACTTTAACAATCAAAATTGTCTTGGCAAATTTCAATATCAAAAATTATCAAAATTATTTGTTAACAATGCATATCTTAAGTCTGTATCTTCAGCAAGAGATTAAAAAAAATAGTTTTGTAAATGCTTTCATTGTGGATTTCTTGCTTACTAGATGTATATAACTTTTGCAAAGGTAGAATTACTTTTAAGTTTAACCGCTTGCTTAATTTACGCTGCAGCTGACCATGGCCAAGACTGATGTTCCTTTCGTTGCCTCCACGCCACAAAGTATTACGCAAACAGAGTCTGTAACCGAGGTAATAAAATGTTACACAACTTTTCAAATTTGTGGAGGGCCACTCTTTCACTTGGGTCTTTCAATTGATTAATTTCCGTGACTAATGTCTCTGGGTTATACAAGTGAAATATGTTAAATTTGAAATTGTCAGAAAGGAATTGTGAAAAATAAAAGATGCATTTGTCATAGCAAACTTTTGATTTGATTGACAAATGAAATAAAACCAATTTATGTAACAACACTTTTGGATCTCTAACAGTGGGTTTATGTGTTGAATTAAAAGAGTTTGTCATAAATCATTTGGTAATTTTCCACAATATTTCTTGAGTATTTGTATTGAAAATTCAAGGCATGTTTTGTTTACATTTCATGCATGTAAAAACATACTTTATTTGCTTCATCATATACTATTAGTTGATTTTGATTCACCTTATTTCTCTTTTTCTATCAGTCACGATTGCATGATCACTTTCTACACCTCATCTGGTTTGAAGATTTTAATATTCAGTCAAATGCAAGTTGGATGCATATCAATGTGGTCAAAAGCTTAACTCCAGCTTTAATAAGCTTAACTCAAGTTTTGAAACAATTTCCAGGGCAGGATTTCATCATCCTGTCAACCTTCCTGCCAACTCGATTAATGGTTGACATTTATGTTTATAGAAGAGATAGCAGTCACGCAATAATGAAATATTCATTATGATTTTCTGGATAGTTGTGGGATTTTATAAAATGGGAAAAGTATAGAAATGTTTTCAATCTCCAAAATTATTGGCAGAGGCATGAACTTCACATTCTCATTTGAGGGCAGTACGGTTTCAGGGACAGGCAGGGGCAAGGTAATTTTGCATGGATGCCCTCGTGTAGGCCATGTGGGCTTTGGCCGCATCACTTTTCAACTGAAGGGGTTACCTCAATTATTTTTAGACATTGCTGGAAATTATGAATTTGACTTTTCTGATCAGACTGTGGTAACATAACATTAAGCAAGATGTGTGTTTGTTTAAGACTTCGCTCAGTTAATCAAAGAGAAGACTTTAAGTTGCAGTGATTTGGGCTTAGGAAAAGACAATTGATGTCTCAGAAATATGTCTCTTCATTTGTAGTTGATTTTTTCCCAAAGAAAGCAAGATACTGTTTTTCAAATAAATGTGTATTCATAGTAGTTGCATTTCAAATTCCTTTTAGCTTCAAACCAGTCAGTGTAGTTGCTTTTTATGTTGTAATGTGTTTTGCATGCTTTTCTGTACTAGCCAACACTAACGCCTGCTTTGCCTACTAAGAAATGGCCTGAAAATCTCATAGGCTCAACCAATGCTGCACCAACAAAGGTAACAACTAACTTGCACGCTTAGTAATTATGTTGTTTAGTTATTGTTTGCTAAGTAACAGATAAAGATAGGCCTAGAGGGGAAATACCATACTGCTTATACAGTCAAGTTTTATGCAAATATTATGCAACACAGAAGGCAAGTATGGATGTGCTCGTAATATTGTATTGCGAGAAAATGGAATACATCATTGGCAAAATTCCAATGCCCAATTTGATCGCCATCCCAGAATTAAAATGGCGCTAAGTCTGGTATCTCTCCTTGCCTTCCATGGTAACAGTGAAAAAGTTTATGTATTTTTGAAAGATTTATAGGATTCATTCATGCAATTTTTTCAAAACATCGCATTATACATTAGACAAAATATTTCAAATTTAGAGTTTTGTTTCAAGTGTTTTTTTGTTGTGATTTGCTTTTGGAAATTAAAACATTAAGCGAGCACAGTGTTTGGTTATAAACAAATTTAGCAATGGCAACATTAAAAATGTACTATAATGATATTTGAGTTGTTGGCATTCAATTTTAAACGGCCTATTAGATACAAAATGAGGGTATAACAATTTTCTTAATGAGCACATTTGACTAATATCTATTTGACTTACATCTATCTCTTTATTTATGATATGTTACTACACTAGGCTTTATTTTGCCAATCTGGATTTTGTACTAACAAATCAACTATGAATTATTAATTAAATGTGTACATTTGCTGGCATTTTGGATTTGTTTAAATTGCATTTTGTTATCTTGATATTCATGTTCAGCATATTCTGTTGTATAAATTAATTTGACAAATTTGCCATTTTATATCCAAATATTGATTTTAAATGAACCAAATGTTTTATTTGGTTAGTTTTATAGTCGTCATCTACTTAAATTCCACATTTACATGATGATAATTGGTTGAGTATGAAAGTATAATGTTGGACCACCTTGTAGTTATGGAATGTCACTCATACTTGTTTTATAATGCTTATCTGCATCCCGGAGAGGGAGAGGGGCTACTCGGAAGCAGAAAGTGGTACACATGCTCGACATGACAAGCACCTCAAAATCAGACCCTAAATGTTGTAATCATGTACAGCAAATTTCAACACTGAATGGCGTAAAATATTTAAAACCATATTCCTAAATATCGTAATACATTAAAATTAACCCTTAAACGGCGTAATGGACATTTGATCCCGTAATGGTGTAGCACACTTAAATGGACCTTAAGTGGTGTAATACACTTATTTTCTGCCACAAAATATGAATATGATAAATTGGAAGCCTTTCAATTTTAGCCTTGGAATTTTAGAATAGCTGGCGAAAAAAGTGATGCTAAAGTTTTATAAAGACGTCAATGATGCCAATGCCTCTGCCAAAATCCGACCCTTTTTCAACGTTTTTCTGATGAACATGACATCTATTTCCCTCGAGTGCCACCCCCAGATTTACAATAGATGATTGTCAACTTTACTCCATAGATCTGAAAGAACAAACTTAAATTACTTTGTTTATGCACATTTCTGCCCATCAAGTATTGTTGATGCATATCATTGCATCGTTGTTAATTGTTATAAGTTATACATGGAAAACTAATGTTACAACATGTGCAAATTAACATAATAACTAAGAAAAGTTAAACTGTATCTTTCCATTGCAGTAATTTAGTCCATTAAATTCAGCAGCTTTAACTTTCAGATTTCCATAATGCATGTATATAGCATTTATCATAGACCTGCTTTTTTATTCATTTCATTTCATTTTATGCATGTAAATTTTGCCTGTAGCCAACAGTCAAGCCTACAACCAGTGAATTTGATGTAATAAGAGAACCAGGATATATTGAGGTAAATAAAAACAAATCTGCACCCAAATCTTTGCACGATTCTTTCCCCAGAGTTGACCTTCCCCCAACATATCTAGTCAATATCGTGGGCATTAATCTCAATCTTGATCTTAAAACAGGATCAAAACCACACATCAATCATTCATCATCACATCGAGACACCAATTGGTGAAATTGATTGTAGCACAACAGGTCTTCCTCTTTTTGCACCAATCAAATTGTAAAATTGAATCCAATTCTTGGTGATGTTAAGAAATGGTTCATTAATCTAATATAATTTACAAGGCCAATTTTAAAAGAAGAGCTAGATAAGTGATGGGTCCTGAATATGTCAAAATCATACCATGCTGTTTTAGAAAAATAATGTTAAGATTGATGTTCAAATCAACCTTTATATTCTATGACTCTGAAGTCAAACCAGTCAACCTTTTTCAGATAGATTTTCACTACCAAATTGTTACTAAGTTTCAAAATCACAATGGGGGAAAGTGATTGGTACTCAAAGTTGTTTTAATGGTTGGCGTGTTGCCACTTGGTTATTGACTCGCTACTATTTGCAGTGTGGTTGTGTTTATATTTCTTTTTGTTGCACATTTTCTTTGCACATAAATGGCTAATTTCAGCAACTTGAGGTTCATCTCCCCCCCCCAAAAAAAAAGGACCCCCAAAATATCTGATTGTGATGTAATGTGATGTGATAATCATTTATCTCTTTCTCTTTAAGCGCTATCTTTTAACACCAAAACTGTAAGATAATGCTTACTTCATTAAAGGAAACATTTTTGCACTGTGAATTCTTTCATTATAAAACATCCTTATTTCCTACATCTACCCTAATTAATCAATCAATCAGTATACATTGTACTTGCATGACATGCATGCATACCCCATGAAGGAGTCTATTCGTACAGGGGACCAACAGCTTAATGTGACTTCCGAAACACGGAGCAAGTAGAGTAAAGTTTCTTGCCCAAGGAGACAAAAACTGCAGGGCCCGGGGCTCGAACCCACAACCTCTGTATTACGAGACCTATGCTCTAACCGCTCGGCCACGCTCCCCTCTAAACGTTGCAGAAAATTTAAGGTAGAGAGACAATCTGCATTGATATCTTTTCAGTTTTTAAGATGGCAATTCAGATTCATCTTGTGAAATTAATACCAGGGTTCGAGAAATTAATACATAGATCCAATACCTTTTGAAACTAGGTTTTTGGTTTGAAAAATATGATACATTGAAATTACATCTGTAAACATTTGCTGCTGCCATGGCAACCATCATTTCATGCCAAGTAGAAACATTGCATGTTGTAGAAAAATGTTTTTGTAAGAAACTATATCTCATTGCATGATTCAACTTTATCATTCCATATACTAAGTAAGAATGTTTCATGTACTTTTGGATTTGGCTCTGAAAACATTATTGACTCAAATTGGAGTGTGGTGTTGAAGGTTCCATGGAAAACATTGAACAATACAAAAGTGATTCATGAAAAAAAAAACCAGATTCAACTTCATCACTTCATAAACTAAGGAAGAATGTCTCATGTACTTTTGGATTTGACTCTGTAAAGTCACAACATGAATGATTCAAAATGGGGTTTGGGTGTTGAAGGAAAACATTAAACAATGCAAAAGTGATTCAAGAGAATAATGTTACCATTGCACCTGTTCATGAGTGATTTAATAAACATAGTAATAATGACTTTACTTCAAAGTAATAATAAGATAATGCAAATTGGGTTCAATGAAATGCTAGTATGTGGAAAAGTACATTTTCAAGTTTTGCCCTTTTATAAACGTGCCTGTTTACTAATGCAATTTTAAGATCCCACTAGTTTAAGTAAAGTCAAAACCGAAGCTTATTGCTAACAGACATGGTGTCCATCTCAATTTCTTTAGCATTTAGGCAGACTCCACTATATTGTGTATATTTGTGGGGGTACGCCACTCCTCACACACAAATGAGTCTGATTTACCATCCCAGTACTTTTTACATCCTGGTACCCATTTCAGTCACCTGGGTGGGGAGGAACAATGTGGATAAAGAATCTTGCTACGGGCTCAACACTGCGATGGCAGAGCTAAGGCTTGAACCAACAACCTCTCAATTATGAGTCCAATGCTCCAACCAGTACTTTAAAAAGATACCATCAACTTTGCTGTATTTGGTAGAGAAAGTATGCTTGGAAAAGTGATTACTAGGCAAATGTTTGATCTCAGGTCTTTTCAAGGGGATTTTTTTGGCACTGAATACATTTTTTCTTTTTAGTATGTGCAATACATTGGACGAATACACACTTGATGTATAGTGCCAATGTATTATATCTTCATAATGATAATCCCACTATGCAGTAGTGCATTTGAGCTTGAAATCTTACATATTGTGTTATGAAAGATAGAAAGGCCTACAAATTCTTACATAAGTCGCTGCACTTATTTGACAATGAAATATTTGTGTCATACCAATGCACAGATAGAAAGTAAAATGTATTCTGGTGGGAATTTGATAAAATCATTTTTTGATTTTTGTTGTTCCAAAATAAATATGGTCATTTTTGAAGTAAATGCTATTAATAATAAAGGCTATTTAGTAATTATCAGGATAAATGCCACAATTTTTGAACCGGTGTTGCTGAATCGTAAGACTATCTTCTTGATTCTAAATGATTTTCCAGCTCAGTTTGTTGTAATTCAAATAAAATGCAACTGTTTATTCCTTGAAAAGCACAAATTTGCTGTTACATAAATTTGCCTAAAAGAAGACTATCCACTGCTTTTCTGCTTTTGATTAACCCTGTATATATTCTGCTTTTGTTTCACTTCTGCTTTTGATTCACCCTGTATATATTCTGCTTTTGATTCACCCTGTATATATAGCTAAAGACCACAGTTGCAGTGACAGATGCTAAAACCACAGTACTAACACAAACAGAACAGGTAATAATCACATACTAAAACTTTGTATCAATTTCAAGAACTTAACTTTGTATTTCAAGAAAATTCCATGGTAAGAATGAGTAAGGTTTAGGTGCTATCAAGGAGACTAAATGTGCAATTAAATTCTTATCTGATATTTACAATTTGGTTTGGAGTTTTTCAAAAAGATGATATTTTCGGGTCAGTGTTGCATGGAGAGCTTACATCAAAGATAGGTTTTCCCATTTAATTTCCTTGGTAGTACTCTTGGTGTGGAACCTCTTTAACACTGCCACACATTTTATTTTGTGTTATCAGGACTTTGTGTTATCAATTATTAATTATATACAAATTCATTTGGGTTTTAGAGTTTGTTTTACAAACTAACTACAAGATTCCCCGTTCATTGCATGCATTGCCCATCTAGCCGTTTAATGGCATGACAGGCAAACCAGGATTCGCACAACCACCTGGAACACATTTGCTATTCAAGCAGCTTAGAAGGAAGGTAATAAAGATGTGCAGTTTTGAACATTAGTGAAAATTTGTGCTTTTTTGATGTGTGTTTTGCTGCACAAATTTCTAAATTTCTTCATGTCAATGCATTCAAAATAAACCACACAGGTTCTATGAGTAAGGTAAGTTTAGTTGCCGATATTTGAGATCACAACACATGTGCACTTGCTTTAAGAAATCACATCTTTACATTAATACAAAATGGATAATCCTGAGTAACGGGTAGGACAATTTAATTTGTAAGTGCCACAAATTTAAAATGTTACTTAAAAGCTTATGATTATTTTTTTCTTGAAACTATTGACTTTTATCAATATTGTTGATGGATAGCCTTTGATAGATCAAGATGAGCATTAGCATTGGTGTAGCCAGGGGGGTGCGGAAGGGGCGTGCGCACCCAGGGGGCCTACAACAAATATTAATGAAATAAAGAAAATGAAATAAAAACAATCAGAAAACAACGAAAAAAGGGAGCAGTAGTCCTAATTACTGCTAATAATACATTTG
Source organism: Ophiothrix spiculata (assembly GCA_000969725.1). Taxonomy (NCBI): domain Eukaryota; kingdom Metazoa; phylum Echinodermata; class Ophiuroidea; order Amphilepidida; family Ophiotrichidae; genus Ophiothrix; species Ophiothrix spiculata. The sequence continues at coordinate 28,808 of JXSR01S069362.1, forward strand.
GCGGCCCATCCGATATAGGCAAGTGCTCCTAGCGGCCCCATAGACCGTCGCCGTTTGGACTAGAATTTATTTCGCACCCAGAGGGTCGTAATCCTGGCTACGCGGGTGATTTGTGCAGTGTTTTTGTTTGGTGGCTTGAATATGAGGATCAAATACAAACATCCTGGACTATACAAGCATATTTGTAAGATTTTCTACCGGTATACAGTGTGTGAACTGAAGGGTTATTTTATTGGTTTTGATTAGTTAGTATCTTAAGCTAAAGTTGGTTAGCATAGATATATCTTATTTTTAATTAATGCTTTTCACTCATTTTATTGAAAGAAACTTAAATCTTGTATCATTTGATACACACGATTTGGTAAATGTCAATGGCCTATTGTTGGAACCATGTGTTGTACTGCTACTGTCTTGTTCCTAGTTGATACACTCTTATTAAGCATGACATATAATTAAGAGTGGCAGTATGTATACCTGGAAGTATTGAATCCTATTAATTTACCTTGTATATGACAATCAATTATGGCAGATGTCCTTGTCCTTCTTAAATGTCATGATGCATTGGAATCAGAATTTTGGTTATTGAAGTAGTCAAGTCAGATTCTAACTCATGCAGTAAAATCACTTTGTCTCCACATGTAAAAAAAAAAACTTGCCCCAAAGCCATTAATTGTTTTTACAAATTGGACCAAATTGCTGGTTAGACAACAACTAAGAGTTGATGTGCCATGGACCTATGTGGGTTTGGCATATGAGATATTGGAAGTTTGAATCTTGGTGAAAACACAACTTTGTTATTCCGTTGTATTTGAGGAGGTTAGATATGAAAAAGACCAATGTCAAGTTGGTTTTGGGTGTCGGTTCTCCTCCTGTGGTTCTTCTGCTCCACCTTGCCCTGTTCCATTTTGATTTTAACCATACATAACCTTGACCAGTGACCACTTGTGGTCAGTTCATTGGCATCATCTCTCTGATGTTCACTCTGAGATTTTAAAAAAGTCATTCATTTTAATTGTTACCTTAATTTCAAGTTATCTTCATAAAAACTTCCTTAATTGATCTGAACAATTATAATTAGTGATTTTAACCTTGACATAAGCTAGCCAGCTTCCTGATATTTTCCAGAACACTGCATCAAATTATTTTTGGTTTTCTATAAGTTAACAGATTTTAATTAGCCATCTTCTGCAATTATTCTTAGACCTTAATCATACCCCCTTATAATTTAAACAAGATTACAAAGTGTGTGTTGTCTTCATCATTAGGAGATCTTTGAGATGAGCCAAACGTTTTGTTCATGTTTTCACCTTTGTCCAGTTTTGGGTGATTTTTATCATCTCTCTGCTTTAAAGATCCTTTAAATGAATGTTGTATCGTACTTGCATTTAGAATATCAATTGTGGCATTTTCTTTAACTTAAACCAATATTCTTTTAAATATGTGTCATTAACTTCTTTGATATATGTAAGCTTAAAAAGATATCCTAAGAAAACCCTAATTCTGTATCATTTCCGCTGGTTTTTGCATGCTCTTATAACTCACCATATCCATGGTCTTTCTCTGATCCCTATTAACTCTAACCCCTATCTATTCCTGTCTGCTCTACTTACACCATTTAGCCTACTACCAAAGTAACCCAATCTATTCCCTATGAAGGCAGTACAACCAATGAGCCCAGTGTGTCTACAACATTATTTGAAGAAGAGGTATGGATGTTCTCAAAAGTTTTTTTGGTATAAGATAATCCAATCATTCATCTTTTTAACTGTTTAATTTTTGCAATTGTTTTATACATTCTTTTAGTTTGTAGAATCAAAACAGTGCATGTATGCTTTGACTTTCATTTTAAAACAAAAACACTGATATAAGAGTTTAATTTTTGATGTTAAAATGCTATATTCAAGATTTAATGGGTTAATTATCCCTAAAATGTCATCAAGAACTGCCATATTGCATTAATTGCTATTGGTCAGTCATATTATAGCTTGTTTTATTTAGAAACAACAGGACACTTGCTTGCTGTAAAATGTCTTGTTTTTGGTGCTTGTAAATCTTCACATAGTTACAATATGGTGTTTCCAGTCAAAATTGGATCAAGTGAAGTCATTCTAATCCTATCTTATATCCCAGTTATTGACATTTTCAACCAACCAGTTTTGAAGCAGCTATCAGTTTTGCAGCAGCTAACATATAACCATTTAAGGGATCACTTCAAAACTCAACCGGCGGTTGACCGCCTTGAACCGCCGGTTCTGGGCGGTTGCTATTGTTATGAACAATGGCAACCGCCGGTTGAAATGTGAAGTGTCCCCTAAGCTAATTCACTTTGCTATTAACCTATCCAGCTGCTTCCAAACACATCAATAACAGCAACACCAGCTTCATACGAAGGCAGTACTCCATCTCCAACTGAATCCATATTGTTTACACAGATTGTAGAAGAGGTAATGGCTCATCATTCTTTTAGCTAAAATAAATTATATTGCCTGATGAATAGATAAGCTAAAACTCTATGAAGGTCTATGGCAATTTTTAAATTTTTCATATTATTTCTGGAATCTTCTTTTTACTTATGTCTGTTTTCCATTGTTTAATTCTCTCCAAAATTAAAATGAAGTCCCAATTTTGTCACACTTGAGTAAATGATATTGAAAAAGTCTTGATTTAACCAGCATTGTTCAGTTACAAACTAAACAGCAGGAAAATTAATTCCTTCTGTTTACGAGTGAGGTTTTAATTTCATATGCAAACACATGACTGATATGTTTTAATTCTCACACATTGTGATGCCTACAGTTGATCACAGTGAAAATGAAATCAAATTCTTACCTAAGCATGCAATAGACCACTTTCGTATGTCCCCATAACACATGAAAATACTGTAAACGCTCAGTTAACCATATTATTACGTTCTGTGCAAATGACGTCATACGCACAACGTAGTAATATGGTTGTTCGTGCAGAAATGCCCGTAATTGCGGTACTTTCAAGATGCATTATGGGACATACTAAAATTGGTCTATTCTTGGGTGCTCATTGTTGTAATGTGACCATCAAACCAACATGATTGTAGCCTAATTCCTTTACCCATTTTCTTGCTAACCAGTTAACAGAGGTGATTACACCGATCCCCAAAGATGACATAACTAGTACAGATCTAACAACACCTTTACCCCAAGAGGTAGGCTTACTTAATAAACTCAATATTTTTTCTTTCCATTTATGTTATCACAGTACCATTGTGTGTAACAAATCTTACATTACTAACTCAAGGTGTAACATATATTTCCTTAAAGGAGCTTGGTCTGATTTTTCAAAATTAAATTTGTAATGTCATATAAAAGATGACAATTTAAAATATTTAAGTTTCAAATTTCAGCTCATTCGGTCAAACCGTTTTGATTTTGTGGGCAATTTTGTATTTCAGAGCCGCCTATATGTTACTGGGTAAAATTAATCATGGTTACCATAATTAGACACATTTTCATGGATATCTCCAAAACGAAACGTAATTCAG
>JXSR01S069375.1:0-12780 GCA_000969725.1 Ophiothrix spiculata
TAGTATCATGTGTTTGGTGATAATTATCATATTAGTGATACAAACTAATTTCAAAACAAATGTGGCAAATCACTTTGCTGTTAACGCAAAGCAAGGGCGTAAAGGACAATTTATTTTGGATGAAATAAAAGGTACATGTACCTGCTACTTCCTAAATTACCCTGTCTATCTCGGATTTCAAAAAAAAAGTCAAAATGTATACATATTAAAGTGTTCATTACGACATCACTGAGTCTGAAGCAGAGAGATCCCCGCAACAAGAGGACAAGGGGCATTATATTATCAGCATCAACAGTTTAAAGACGATCGTATAAAATACACATTCTTAATATATCTATAGGAGTTCTCACCAACTATAAGTGCCAATCACAGCCTTGGGCAAGATCCCATATCTATATATAACCCATATTGAGTGTTGAAAATAACGCAAAATGAGCATTCGATACTAATTATTGCTGTCAAATGATCAAGATAAAAGTTTTTTTAGAATTGTCAATAGCAAATAATTCACATACATTAGATTAAATAAAAATTTATTCAACTGATATGTTGTAAACTTGACGAAAGATTTAAACCATCTTTTGCCATGAAATAAATGTTCGTAATACGAAAATATACGTGTACACTAGTCACCAACAGCTGCTGGGAAAAAATGTGCTAGAAACCTTGTATTTGAACAGAACAGTCTCCTGTGACAATCCAAATAGTTGTTATTTGTTCGAATGGATGAGTTAATACTGCAATTCGTTATAGTATATATGTAAATATCATGTAATAATTGTATTGTATTTACTTTGTCTCTCAGTTGAATTCATAACAAATATTGTTAAATCCTAATAACACAACTACATCTCATATGCATTGCTCCAATATTGTTAAAGATAATCAGGACAATATAACTAGATATACGTGTACGAGTTTATACGATTTAAACCAGAAAACGATGATTTTTTTCTAAAGTCTTAGACAACAAGCTACATTTTAGTTAAAGTTTATAAATGCAAATTGCTCCGACAAAATGAACAAAAAGTAGCAAATTTCAAAAATAGTTAATTACATATTTTGATTCGTTATATACTAAGCTTTCGAATAATATAAACGATGTGTCATACGTGCTTCCTTTATTTATGATTTAGAGATCAAAATCCAAAGCAGTCCACACAAAATGTAACAAATAATAATGAAAGATGAAAAGCAAGCCGAGTTTACCCTCTTCTGGAGGGGGAAGCGGTACTAATTTTATGCATAATGCTAAAATAATGAATATAATAACAAATATGTTCATATGAATGTTTGTTTTTGTAATTCCCTTTTTCATTCGATTGTGAAGAATTTTTTTTAATGGTTTCACTGTACGCTTACTACTAACAGATTATATTACTTTGATTTGTAGCATTCCTTCCCAGATTATATTTTTTTAAAAACATTGTATATGTAAGTAACTCTTCATAAATGTGCAAATTGTTCTTTTTTTAAGTATAGTCTAACCCATTATCGGATGACATTTTTTTTAAAAATGCTGTAATTACGATAATTACTATAATTTTCTAAAACCATATTTAGGTAACATAATACTTAATATTACAAAATTACTCCATTTAATATTTCCGTAAATTATAACCCAATAGGTAGATAATTTCATATAAATGCAGATTGATACGATAGTATCGGTGGTACGGGCTATGTAATACGAGCTGTATTTGTTACACTTAACACGTTAGTCTCTTCATTGGAACGATTAACATATCACACTAAGTACTCAACCAATAGATGATACATGTGGCTGCTTCAAAGCTAGATACAATCATCGCCTCTGGGAAAAGACTTTTAAGTCTAATTAAAAATTCATTAACAATTTCTGAAATTTTAATGGAGCTGTCTTTTGAAATGCGGTAAGCTTGACAACCGACGACCAAACATTGCAGTTTTACTAATATCCTAAAAGAAAGAATAGTATGAATACCTTAACTTCATATTACATACCACGGAGTGATATTTTTATCAAGGTTTACCTTAATAATGCGATTGTTATTTCAAGAAAAAAAATCTTGTGCCCAATAAAGCCCCGATTTTTTATGAAAACCGAAGAAACATCATAGATTCATGATGTTAGTATTGAAAACAGGCAGTCATTGTTCAGTGCCCTAATTTAATTTAATATCTACTGAAATAATAACTGACGATGACAACATTCGAAGAAAGCAATATTTGAATCATCTAATTTTTTTTTTACATGGAGTAATAGAATAACAACATTTTCAAAGACACTACCTCATGACAATAGGAAGTATGGGACAGATAAAATGTGTTTGAGATATAAGGAAAACGTGAATTTTAACCCTCGTCTAGCCAAGAGGGGTTTTCTTAGGTTTTTTTCCCCGCAGCATAAACACGCAAAAGCAACCGTCCCCAGGCATTTGAGAAATCTCTCTTACATCTTTTGCGGTCATTTTGATGAAAAAAATTAGGGAGACGGCTTACCTGAACACCAAATAAGGTGGGGTTAAGGTAAGCCGTCAAAGTTTGGGTGTAGGGGAGTTGGTGAAACTCCGGGAAATTGTAGGTCGCCATTTTAAAAATTGTATAAATGCTATGAGGCTGAAACTTGCAGGACATGTTAAAATTATCATTTCCGTTCTTTATTTGCAAAAAAAACCTGGGAAAATTCCGTTATTTAGAACTTTAAATAGCAAAGATTTTTTGTTGGTGGCCTCCTTTGCCGAAATTCCGATTTTTCGACCTGAAAGACCTTTATGACGTCATAATTACGTAACGCCTAGGCCGATTTTTGTGATGTTGGTATCGTTAGATAGGGGAGGCCCAATTTCATAGGGGGGTGCCGTTCCAAAAATTAAGGGGGGTTGCAACAACACCCCCTCTTGGTTAGAAGTGTTTCTTAAAAGGGTTGGTAAGACGAGGGTTAAGTCAATTTTATGTGTTGTAAAGTTAAATAATAATAATAATAATAAATCGCATTTATATAGCGCAAAATCTACAAAAAACTCTAAGCGCTAAAACAAAAACACTACAAAAACAGAAAACAAACTTATGAATCTGGAAATGCTTGCCGGAAAAGGTATGTTTTCAGCTCACGTTTGAACTGCAACAAGTTTGAGTAGTTGCGGAGACTGCATGGAAGAGAGTTCCAAACAGTCGGAGCTGCAAACGTGAATGAGCGTTCACCGGCTGCCTTCAAACTTACACGTGGAACAAGAAGTAATTTTTCGGAGGACGAGCGCAGTGAGCGTGGTGGTTTGTACGAACACAAGGACGACGACAAGTACGATGGAAGAGTGGATTCAAAGTAACGAAATGCAAGAACAGCGAGCTTAAATATGACACGGTATTTGACTGGCAGCCAGTGAAGCTCATACAGGATGGGAGTTATATGATCATGCTTTTTCTTCTTAGAAATGAGGCGAGCAGCGTGGTTTTGAATTCTTTGAAGCCGGTCTAATTGTTCATTTGAGATACCATAGAGAGCGGAATTACAAAAGTCGAGACGTGATGTGACCAAAGAGTTGACAAGACAGGACGTAGCTTTTTCAGAGAGGAAATGACGAATGCAACCAATACGTCTTAACACTGTATACTATATTTTATGATATGCTTTTGTCTATTGTTTTTATTTGCATTATTGTTTTCACATTCTACATCCTGTTTAATGATAGCTAAGCTATTTTCTACATTAAAATGTAATTATGAAATAACATTATACTTGATGCAATACTTGATTCATAGAGCAAGTAATATGTAAAGGAAGCAAAAAGTCAAGGAAGTTTCACACAAAAAAGCTTCCCGCAGGTAAGCTTAAAAGACGTTTCATTGTAATTTTGAAAATATGAACAATGCAGCAGACTTACTGAACACCAAACGACATTTTCCGCTTCAAGATTCAAAATGATGAATTGAAAAATCTCTTTCATTAAAAGAGTGTTGAAGTTTTCTAAGATGGCTGGTAAATTGACGTTCTGACGATTTGTTAAAATACAGACATGTTGTTTAAATTCTTAATTTGACCTACACGTGTGTGACACTGTGGAGCTGATACAAGAAATTTAATTTCGCTTTTTTAAGTACAATCAATAGTCATAATAATGTTACAAAAATCTACTTTTGACTCGAAAAAAAAAGGTAATTCGATATTTGAATGTCAGGGGGGAGGGGGGGGGGTTAACGGTTTTTTTTTAAATCATTAAAAATCAATGTTTGTGTTCAGTTTGAGTGACGTGGTTTTCATCATGTATTATAAGGGGACACTACACTATTGGTACACCACTGAAATGTGCAACCGCAACATGGTCCTTGACTTAGGCCAGTTTACAGCGCCATGGACAGCCGATGTCTAACGTCAAAGTTTTAAAATGCTTCAATTATTCTGAAATTCAATATGAATGTAAGTTTGAACATCTGGAGCAACTTAGAAATTACCCAATTTTTTTAGCAGGGGAGGCCAAATGGGCTGTCAAAATTTGTTACAATGGTTGATTGAGGATGAGGCTATTGAGCCAGTCAAGCGCTGTATTTGCGGAGACAGATTTTTGGTACAGGTTGTCGTCTTGTTTGTCAAGCATGCATGTATGACTAGTTAATCTGTGTTTGGTGTTGAAGTTATTTTATTTGGACACACACGTAAGTATTACACAACAACCAAATTAATGTTTGGTACCATAAAATTATGTGGAGGTGAAGTACATACATACATACATACATAACAAGTATTTATATAGCGCTGCTACATAAAGATCGTAGCGCTGAAATTGACAAAGCAAAAACTATTTACAAAGAGCAAAAAACAAAATTACATGGAAAATAAATGAGTTTTCAGACATTTCTTAAAAACAGCTAGAGTAGGTATAGTATAGTATAGTCAGGCCCTAATAGTATACATGATTGAAGCTTAAAATGCAAGGAAGTTCAACTTATTTTGTATCTCAAACAGCTCAATATCAAGTATCAACATAATACATTGGGATGCCATTATTTTCAACATCCCAAAACGGATTTAGCAAGAGCAGGTGTCTCAGTTCCCACTTAACAAATTTGTAGACCCTTTGATTGGAAAGACAGCCCCATTAAAATTTCATAAATTGTTGTAGTAATGAAAACAAAAACTCCAAGAGGTACTGATTGCATCTTGTGAAACAGACATATAATCGTCTTAACCAATGGCAGAGAGTACTTAGTGTGACATGTTAATCGTTCCAAAGAGGAGACTATGAGAACGTGCTAAATGTATCAAATACAGCTCGTATTACACACCTCGTATCAATGACACAATCGTATGTCGATTTTGCGTTGGCATAAAATTATCTTTTAACTGGATTTATTATTAATAAAAGTGGATATCTTATACTGAGATTTGGATAACCGTATATGTGTGTTATTAAATCATCGCAAATTACACCACGGGCATATTGACATTGTAAAATAGGAAAAAAAAACCACTAGAGAACTGATTTGCCTATTGTTTCTCTTAATCATTAACCACTTTTGTACAAGAAAGAATATTGCTAAGCATAAAAGAAAAAAATCAAGAATGTTATAAACAAAAGGAATTTTTAAGCAGATATTCTTGTTTTAGTTATATAAAAAATTGTAAACCGACACATTGGTGGAAACATTTGTGGGCGCCGCGTGTGGTCTAGCGGAACAGAGCAGGACTCGTGATCAGAAGGTTGCGAGTTTGAGCCCCGCTAGCGCCAACGAGTTGTGAACCTGGGCAAAAAACTTTATCACACTTGCCTCGTCGACCCGAGCGTATTGGGGAGCTGTTTAGGGGGGAACATCACAACCTAAGTGTTGATAGGTCTGCGCCTTTGGTCATAAGCCGCAAATGGTCTAGTTTAAGGCGAAATGGTTCTGCCGATTCCCTTGTTATGGCGTATTAATAATGGCGAGCGCTTTGTATCCACTGAAAAAGGCGCAATATAAATGCCCGAATCATTATTATTATTATTAATTTGGATAATTTAGAAACTATGTAATTACATAATAAAGGGTATGCACAGATAATGATGATAATGGGATAACGAAAAAGTTTGCAATATGAACGGTTTCAATTGGAATCTTTTCAAAACCAAACTAAATAAAAGAAATGTGAGATATATCTGAGACTTCTGATAATATAACCTACTAAAATACCATATGTCAGACGTACAGGGTGGACCAATAAAAACGTTATTGAAGTTTAAAGTCACGTAACTAAAATTGGAAAATATTTCGAGAATAATGTTTATATATTCATAAACTATGGTATCTTGTCCGTGTATGATGATAATTTCATGTTAAACAAAGCTTGCGTTACAAAGTTATTAACATTTGCGCAAAAAAGCCGAATTCCACTTTGTCCACGGCCGGGAATACTTTAATGTTCACTAGGATCATAATTAGGTCTACAATCAGCATGGTTAATTTCTTTATGACTTAGATGCTTATTATCATCGTATTAAAGGTGCATATCATTGACTGAGAGTACTATTGACATAATAATCTAAAGAATTTATTGGGCGCGAAGTTCAAATCGGCAAAGGCAATGCATGTATTTGGTCGTTTTCATTATAATGTTGGTTTGTAAGGCGTTAAGAGGAGGAAGTTCACAAGTCGCGAGAGAACATTTATTGCTGAACGGGTTTTTTTTAGAACTGATAGCTACACGGCCGACTAAGCTAACTCTGTAAATAGTCTGTGTAGATGATACACGTGACTTAGGAATGACTTTCCTAATGGACGTATCTACAAAATTTACAGAGTTAGATCAAAGTTTCACCCCTTTGGTACTGTTTTGAACAGGGATAAAGAAAATAGCGGGATCTTGAACAGGGAGATCTGCAGCAAACATTGCTGTTGTAAATGCAGAAGTTCTTTCATCACATTCTTTAATCTAATCAGTAACGCAAAACCAATCGGCTAATTAAGACAGATATAACCAACGCTCATCGTGTGTACCCATGTAAACTTGCCCCGTGGAAAAACCTTATTTTGACTCTTTTTGTACAAATGGCAATAACTTCGTAATGCAAGCTTTGTTTAACATGAAATTTCCACCATACAAGGACAAGATACCATAATTTATGAATATATAAAAAGTATTTTTGAATTATTTTCCAATTTTAAGTTACGTGACATTGAACTTCAATAACGCTTTTATTGGTCCAACCTGTATATCAGATTTTTTTTTTGATTAGAAGACGGTAATATTCTTGAAAAACCTTGAGTGGCTATCATTGACTGGTTCGTACTATAATCCGAATTACGCTTTTACAATGAATGAACATTTTTTTTTTGTTGCAATTTCTTTTTTTCATCATTTTTATAATCCCTGCATAATGCAATAAAGTATCCATAAATAAAAAGTCATGCATGTTATCTATTATCTACTTAAAGTGAATATAAAGAGCCGTCTATGCATTTTATCTTGATACATATCTTTACAGAAAACATCTGGTAGTTATAAAATGTGATGTTGTTTTAATGTTTCATTTCATTTTATGTTGTTGAATGTCTGAGTTAAATTGCAATATTCAGATTAAGGTTTAAAAGGGTGAAAAGACTTTGCGTTTGGAACAATATATATATATATGTAATAAACATTCCATATAAGCTTATAATATGCATAAGTATGAATTATATGCTCTCTGAAACAAATTAGGTAAGACCACATATACTTTATCAAATTAACATTATCAAATCATCGATGGAATCTTGCTCCAAATCTTGTGGCTTTGTTAGAAACATTGTAACAAAGATATTTATTATTAATCCATAATTTATTGAAATAACGGTGAAATAACGGAGATGACTATTACTGTGTGATGAAATACGGGCTGACGGAAGTCGATGCGGTTTATCATAACACTATGTTATGTGCTTTTACTTTGACTTCTTATTTATTATTATAAATTGTTAATAAAACAAAGCAAAGTTTATGAAGCTAAGATAGGACAGAATTATTTCATTCAATCTCAACGTGATCTCAACAGTATCAATCTTTAATATATGATTAACTCACCTTTTCTGTATTTTAATTCTACTGTCACTAATTATTTTCACTCTTAAAGGGCAATGTATTATAATTCAGTCATTGTTCAAACTATGGTTCGAATGATTTTTAATATTGTTTATGATTCGTCTACGGCTCTACGTATTAATCCTTAAAATTGAACTTGTATTGACGGAAATAGTTTTCTACTCGATGATACATTGACACACATTAACTCTCTTTTGTCAATTACTATTAATAAATTAATCCCGGGGTATAAATATACTGAACTATTGATAACGACAACAATACAAACAATTAAAATTGAGGCTCAAGTATATACTTAGAAATTTAGTATATACTGTAAGTCATATTTGGATTGCTTTAGATTTAAGTTAGTAGCTTACCGATAGATACATATCTTCCTCTGAAAAATGATCTTAAATAATAAATTGATTAATTAATTTCTAGTTTTTAAAACCGATGGCATTCTAAGCTTCTCATTAGTACTAACATAAAATTAAACTACAAATTATTCCATTTATCCAACAAAAAATCGTCTACTCACAGCAAATTACTACCGACGTGGTGTATAGTTCAGTTTATGAATTTGAATTTCAAAATATGCCGTCGTGTGGCACCTATCAATAGCAAGCAGGCACGAGTGCCCGATTGAACGAGGAACGTATTAGCAGCATGTCTCATTACTCTTGTTTTTACTAGCAAGAGCGCGTAACAAAAACCAATTAGCGTAATGCATCATTATCCGTGACCTATCTATGATATTACATCTTACCTTCTTACATTGAAGTCAGGGACCCCAATTTCAACTTAAACTGATCATATGATAATAATCAAGGTAGATATTTTTGCTTATTTATATCTACTGGTGTTAATATGTATTTTTATTTTTAAATGAAGCAACACTCTGTGATTTGAAAACATAATGAAAGGGATTGAACCCATTAATAAGGCAATCAGACGCAGTACTACAAGATGAACTCAGCTGTACCGATCTTATATCATACGATCTGTTCCTCGTAACAGGTGTCACATTTGTCTTCTGATTTGATAGAAAGACATCTTATCAAAATATTAGAGATATTAATGCAACAAAGACAACATTTCTGACTTTTAAGTACTATTAAGCCATCAAAATACCGAACCACTTTCCACGTACCTTTTTTCTTCAAATGTATCAGCCTGAGGGAATTAAAGAACGAAGGTTGCCTAATTTTTCAACAAATTTTACTAGCGACACAAATATCTCTAAATTTCTGAAAATTGTTGAATGGCTTTCAGTTGATTACTGAGCACAATAATGATCTCATAAAATGCTGCTTGGAGAGCGTGATGCATATTTATCTGACCTCGTAAAAGTAGATCGCATATAAAACATTATTACTTTCATCGTTTTATTACATTTTTCGTCTCTCTATAAAATGGGTGATATTTATAAGGGGAAAATAAACTGTTTTAAATTGCTCCTTTTTATATTTGTTTAGTCTCTCTTAGAAGAAAACTTGATAAAATAAATATTGACAAATATAAAAGCCCCTATAATGCAATAACAAGTCAGTTGAAAGTTTTATTGTCATAATATTTTGTTTTCATTTCAAAAGAACTGATTTCGTTTCTTCTCTCTAGATGTGTTCTCTGACACTAAAAACCGATGTCCTTTTCACTAAAACAAGAAATGATTTATGCATTGAATAAATCTTAACAAAATGTATCATATCCGTCAAATTGTGTGTTTAAAATACATGTAAATAACTTATTGTGATACAAATTAAATTAGACTTCCTCGCAAAATATTATTCTAAATTATATGAAATCACCCTTGTAATGATGTTTCAAAAGCATTTTGAGCTAAACCTAGTAAGAGTAAATGCTTACAAATTGTTAAAGATCTCATACTAATTCCACACCAGAAAAATGAAATGCAAAGATGTATAAAAAAGGGGAAAAGGAAATAATTACACAAGGTTGAACGAAATACAAAATAGTCTCACGTCAGCTTACGCATTTGTAATATTTATGGCTTTATTCATACTTTTATTTTCTGGATAATCAAAATGTATTTCCATTGGGAGTGGTGTGTATCAATATACTCTCACAATTTGAATTAAACCTGAGTTAAATCAAAGTTAAGAAACGTAACAGACAAAATAAAACATTATGATAAATAGTTCAGTGTACTATAGAAAGTTTTAACATCCGTTTTACAATGTCTGAAGCGTGTGTTTACTTTTAAATTAAATAGCCTCGCTGTATTTCAATTGAACGTCATAATGTTAATTAACCACGCGTCTTAGTAGAAAGGTGCCGCGCTCTTCTTTTAACAGAGGTTTTTCTATTCATCATCTTGAAAAATGTTGTTGGTGTACATTAAGATTCGTTGACATTACAGAGCAGTTACATTGCACCCCGGGGGGGCCACTTAGCCATACTGTTGTACACATGCGTGAACAAAAAAACACGGAAAAAGGGGGGTATTTTTGTCAAGAGGCACGGTCCGTACGTTTCGTGTTAAGGGGTCAGAAAACACTGATTTTCAACAAAAAGGGGTGTATTTTCAAAATCCAACCAAACGTGTTTGGGGGAAATTATTTAAACTATAGGGTTGTTTATTTAGAAAAACTTGTTAAGGGGTGAAATGAAAGGAATAACCATTTGAAAACCTTGTTTAGGGGTCATTTTTAAGGCTGCTCTATAAACGTGTTTAGGGGGTATTTTGAAAACCTTTGTTCACGCATGTGTACAACAGTATGGCTAAGTGGCCCCCCCGGGCATTGCACTCATTTGTAAGTAAAATGTCACTTCATAATACTTTTATTTAGAAATTTAGAAAATTGACAAGTTACTATAATGCAACAGAATGCAAAATTTATGTTTATTGCAATTAAGAATTATTTCCTTTTCCCCTTTTTTATACAATCTTTGCATTTCAATTTTCTGGTGTGTAATTAGTATGAGGTCTTTACCAATTTGTAAGCATTTACTATTACTAGATTTAGCTCAACAAAAGACCATTAAAACATTTACAACTCAAATGAAACACGAAATATATATATTATTTCAAGAAAAAAGTACGAGGAATGAATGCAGAATGGGACAACACTATCTGTGTACAAACACTGTTTTTACACCAACAGATACGATAAAAATGCAAATTTAACAGGGTTGTACACATTTGATCATCTACGTATCATTGGCATTCTTATTCAACAGTCTAAAACAGCTTTATCAGAAAGCTGTTTTATTGAGGATAGCCCCATCACTGCTTACCATGAGGGTCCACTATCAGATAGTCAGATTTATTCACAATTTTTAGTTGCAGGAGGAAAACCGGAGCGCCCCAAAGAAAACCTGCGGAAGTCAGTTTGGACTGGTAACCAAGTGCACAAGTGCACATACAGCGCCGAGACCGAGGATCGAACCCACAACAGTCCTGGGTTCATTTATGCAAAGCGAGAGAATTACCGATGCGCTACCTACTTCCAAATGTGCGTTGTTATGAAATTATCTATAAGTTGGATTATAATTTTATTAATGTAGATAAATAAAATAAATTAGAGTTATTATGTCATATTAAGAATTGGGTTACCTAGAAATGGTTTCAGGAATTATATAGCAATTGATACATCGTAATCAGATTATCTCAAATTACACTATAGGCAAACAGAGACTGTAAAATATATAAATGTTACACAAGAGAACCAATTTACACTCGTCACTGTCATAATTACACATTCCTCTAAAACGAGCAAGAGTATAGAGTAGCAAAAAAATTCAAGATCGTCATTAGCAAATTAAGTTAATGAATTTTATAAGAAGATATAAGATTCTTTCATGTAAAATGAAAGTCATTAATCATAGTAACAGTGAGAAAATCATAGAAATTTTGTAATACAAAGAAAGTTTAGTGCTCCAAATTGTAAATAAAGTATATTTTATCTATAATTCAAACACGTATGTGCCAATAATGTATATACAGGGTGTCCCAAAAATAATTAACTTCTAGTTTTGGCGGGTCATAACTTAAAAAGAATACAATGAAACTACAAAATTTAACTTGAAATATAGTGTTCAGGTCATAGACTATTTTGTGTATGAAAATTACGTGATGTGGTTCAATGGTTTTGATGATATGCTCGATTGCGTTACAAGTGGCGTAAAAGGCTTCTGTCCAAGTTTCAATATTGACTGTCGGACAGAAATTTACATTAACATCAAATGGCAGAGATTGTCAACTGATTCAGTTTATGCTCTTTATCTGTGACATGAACGACAAATCAAAGGTTTTCTGAAGAGATTTAATTGGTGTTTGTCCAAACTTGTCCATCCAAATAATACAAAAATGTCTACCCTATTATCTGAATGATAATGATGCTTTACTGCTATGTCACGCCATGCAATGAATATAATTACATAGCAAAACCAGATACAAGAAAAACACACCAATTCTCTGAACATGACCAAAGTTTGTGCCTCTTGTATTGTTTTATGTAGATGCTGATTACTGCATTAAATTTACCTTGTAACCCTGTATAGGCCTATTTTGGCCTGTTTGAACATAGCTGGCAAATTTTCCGACATGTGTTCTTACATATATTTCATGAAGAACTTCTTAACATGCATTCAGTATTAAATATCTTCCTTTCCTAGAAACTGCGCTCCGGATTTTAGCCAGTCTGAGAACACTTCTCTTTAATCTGATGTTGAACTGCACAGCAAAATGATACTGCCAAATAAAGACAGTCCATATTCAAACTGCATGCATTAACACTTCTTATAAG
>JXSR01S069380.1:0-14050 GCA_000969725.1 Ophiothrix spiculata
CCAAGCATGATAGGAGGGTGAAATCCAACAAAGCACGCTTGTCAGGCTTCACCCTCCGCCGGCACTTGGCGTTCACTGCAAGGTCATGCCTCAAATTGCATTCTATCTTTGTTACTGTGAGGTTTGAGAGATGGGCCTAGTAATCGAATGCCAAGCATGATAGGAGGGTGAAATCCAACAAAGCACGCTTGTTGGACTTCACCCTCCGCTGGCACTAGGCGTTCACTGCAAGGTCATGCCTCAAACTGCATTCAGTTTTTGTCACTTAGAGGATTAATGGATGGGAGTTGTCCATTTAGATGGGCCTCGTGAGCAAACGCCAAGCTTGATGGGAGGGTGAAATCCAACAGAGCACGCTCGTCCAGCTTCATTCTCCCCTCACGTTTGGCGTTCACTGCAAGTGCAAGGTCCAAAAAGGGGCGAGAGGATTATCACTTGCAGGGACTTCCTTGTGCACCATGTATCTCTTATGTGATTACAGGGTATTTATGTCATGCCAGCAGCAAAGGGTTATTTATAAACCCTTTTCCCATCCTGCTTTTGTAGCAAAAGTAGGATACTTAGGTTAATTGGAACTATACTCCAGTTATACCTTCTGTTCTCTTGGGGTTGTTTGCGCTTAAAGAATTGCAATATACTACAAGTTCTAGTAACTCTCCTCCCCTCCCCAGTGCAAAAGGGCACGTTGGTGACATTCAGCCTAAAGGCCTCAGACTCCAATAGATTGTGGCATACCTCAAGTTGTTTGGACCATGAGCTTCAAAAGGAACCCTGTTTTGGCCCTCAATCTAATTAAATACTCTGGCTACAATAGCACATATTCATTTACCAATGAAAAGTGACTTGAGAAGGTTGAAACCAGTCAACTTTTTTTTGGGGGGGGGGAGGGGGAGTGAAGTGGAGGGTGTCTTGTCGAGTCGTTGACCTTTCCATGAAGTACATATAGTTGCAGAAATCTCATTTATACCAACTTTTACAAAGTCCTTCAAATCCTAGTCAATTTTTGCTTGTAATCCGATGAGTTCAATTTCTATCCCATTTTAACTGTACTCTTTGGCTTAAATTGTCCAGTTAATTTTAGTATTGTGTCAGAGACTCTCAGCAATTTTGAGTACACCTGAAATTTCAAGAATCTATTGAATTAGACGGCGTGCCAATTTGTGCAAAGCTCCCTGTAAGCCTCACAGCTTTTTGGTATGTTAGGCCAAAAAAAAAATTCTTTGGTTGCCCTCCACAGCTTTTTTCAGAGAGGGTCGGTCGGTCGGTTTTTTTTTTTTTTTTTAATTTTTTTTAATACTTTTCCACAGACTGCTAGGTCGATCGGCCACTCCAGCCTTCACAACTTCCCCGCAACACCCAAATCAAAGCAATCAAATACTTCTTGTAGTGATTTGGGACATCCTAAAACATTTTAAGGTTGAATATCGAAAAAAGCAAAAAATATAACATTTCTTTTGTAGTTTTCGGAAACTTTTGCATATTTTTTAGAAAAAAAAAAATTTTCAGTAAAAAAAAGTTTGGGTCGGGCTGAAAAATAGGGTCGGTCGGTGGAGGGCAACCAAACAATTTTTTTTTTTTGGCCTTAGCATGTGGAAGTCTGTATGTATTTTGATAGGAACCCAGGGTACCTCGATATTGTAGATGACATTTTGTGAGTCATTGCCCTTACAAAACATTGTTATCAAATTGAACGTGGCAAAAACAGGGAAGGAAACTTGAAGGAACATGACTATATTTTCCATTTTAGTGACTCTGAAGTCATCCACGGTTCCATAAGATTATATGATGACTTGTACACAGGTTATGTTTATCAAGATTTAAGGTATTAGGCATGATCCGCTTGGGTATGAAAACTTGTGAAAACTTATTCGAATCAAAGAAAGACCTAAATAAAATTAAAACAAACAAACAAAATCATATCATTTGCTCTAAAAAGACAATTTTCAGCCAAATTTATTTCAACTATGTTTCTATTTTCCTAAAGTTTGAGATTCCAAATTTACGGCTGTTGATTTAAAAGTGAACATTATTCTTTAGGAAGGTTAAACATACTTAAAATCATGATTTCTTCATTAAAATATATTGTTAGTAACAAAGAAATTTTCAGGATTTAGTAATTTATTTCTAGAAACACACTATCACTGATGTTTTACTTCTCCAGATAATTAAATATTCAAACTTCTTCGGAGAAATAAAAATTCAAAGCACAAATAATTGTCTGTTTTACTATTTAATGTTCAAGTTCAACAAGAATGGTTATGGATATTAGTTAGTTTGAAAATGCAATAAAATCAGTAAGTGTTGAGGAAAGTCGAATTTCACTTTGGTGAGCGTGGCTAATACCTTTAATTCAGTATTTGGAAATCTATCTAGAGGGAGTACAATTCAGTATCGTAGTGGTTATGTAACTTCCCCAGTAACTGGTTCACGCACATCCCCTGACAACGATGTATGCTATACTTTTATGTGGTGATCATTTTGATCATGGTTCGAAACTAGAAAGCGTGAACCAGTTGTTAGGCTGATAATCGGATTACACATACCACTTCGAGGCTGAATTACCAATAAACAATCGGTACTGGCGCACAAACTATTCAGGGGATTTTCCCAGTTGGGTCTCTTTCTAATTCTATGGCAGGAATGTGTGTAGTAACCATATTTTTTGGATATGACCACTTCAAATCAGAAAAATAAAATGACTTTTTCTTCCAAGTAAGTTACTGGTTTGAAAATGGATTAAGGTACCAGAAATTGACTCGAACACAGATGCTATGGGCTTTATCCAATCCAACATTTGTCACTAATTCTTGTTGACCATCATAAAACCTATGGCACCAAGTTTCCTTTTACAAATTTAACAACACTTAAAAGTGCCGAAAACAATCATAAAAGTGTCCGTTGTACGCTCATAATAGCACGGTATTGACTTGTCAGTATAGAGCTGGGCAAATTGATGTGATAAAGTGAGAGGAAATTAAATGAAACAGGAATAAGCACTTTGAGTTTGGCTTGTTACAAAACAGACCAATTTGTAGGTGCATGGGCAGGATTGTTTGTTAACTTGACTCAACAAGTCCTTGTACTTTTCTCGCAGACATGAACACCCAGCCCGTTACCTCTGTTGGCTGTCCCCTAAATTTGTAATCTGGTAATCGTGAATGATTGCGACTGGTTCGAATCTTTAGGAAATATGACATTTGTTGACGTTGTGGTTCAGATGGTTCTGAAATTTGTTCCAAAATTTATGAAAGCATCAAAAGCCAAATTTTTGTAAATAAAATTGACCCACAGACTTGCCAGACATTTTTTTTTGCTACCTTTATTTGCTGCACATCTTTGTAAACATTTTTGTACTCGGCATCCCCTCTCCCATCTCCAAACCCGTCAGCCTTGAATCAAGGCTACCCGTAGTAGAGCATGTTTAGGGATGTACCATTTGATTATCAGGGGGGGGGGGGGGAGGGGGCTGGAAGTTTAGGTCAAGCCAAGATATTTTGTGGAATGCTAGATAGGGGCTTGAGCCATGCTAGCTGTAGAAGAAATGTAGAAAGCAACAGTTTAACGGATGGCACTAATTTCATATTTTTAAGAAAAAACAATCAACAGTTTTATTGTTGCAGCGGTAGTTCCCTCGCCTTGCACTAATGGGGTCCCGGGTTCGAGTCCCGCGTCCCCGGCGCTTTATGTGCATTTGGTTTTCAGGCCATGCTCGCTCCCGCTGGTTTTTTCCAGGTACTGTGGCCTTCTCCTGCAATCAAAACTGAATTTAAAAAAATATCTTGGAGCCCAGTTGAAGATAAGCTTCCTTTAGCTTACTTGGTGCCAAGTACCAAGTTGGGTTTCCTTGGCGAAAGCCTAAACAAGGTAATCGTCAAACGTGTCGCACCGACTGCCTCTTTAAATAGACTCTTCCCAAGGATAACAAGATTTGGCAAAGGGTGTTGTTAATATCTTGTCATCATGGTAGACTGAAAAGTTACAGGCCCAACTAAATCAGTTATATTTGGGGTACCTTACTTGATGATTGAGAATTTATCATAATTCACCATATATTACCCATTAAGGCCTATTGACGCCTAGAGAAATATTGACGCCTAGAGAAAAAATATTTCATCATGTACATAGCACTTTGTCAAGCTCGTTGCTAAGAGAAATACTGAGGTTTTAAGGAAAGAGCCTAACGCAATCATTAATAGAGACACAAATATTCCAATTTTGTGAAAAAAGATTGTTATTAATATATAACCAGATCTGACCATCTTGATTTCAAGTTAATTTTGTTTCGATTGGAAATTAGCTATTTGAAACTAATTAGAACTGATAATGATTTACAAAATGACATTTAAGAGTTGAAGGCTTGCACTTGTCATAATTATGCCTTAATTAATAAATATTTAAAAATATTCTGTAATTGTGATCAAAAACAACCAGTTTTCCAGTATATGGGACCTATGCCCATAGATAGGCGACATGCATTCTCCCTTTCCCATTATCCCACTTCCCCCATTGACGCCATATTCCTCTATTTACTTTTAACGACCTAATCTTGTCAATATCAGCTAATAGGGCTCTTTTACGGATCCATGGAATATTTATATAATCCAATTAAGAAGTTTGTAGGAAACAAAGGTTTAAGACGAAGCTCAAATTAAACTTTTCCAGGATATTGTAGGAGTGGTTTTGGTAACCTACATCGGTCAATCATTATGGGTCTAATTGCCCGCCGATTTGGCTCTTATAGTAATACGTGAATGGTCAGTTTGGTCAAACTTCAGTCTTGTAGGTTAAGTATGTTTGGTCAGCATTTTTGGTTGGTCTTTAGGGCCCTGGCTTTTTCTAAATATTGACCACTTGTATGAATGATCTGTTGGTTTAGATTTTTAAGTTCTTTATAAATTTGATCTTTATCAACCACAAGGCATCAATTTAGACTTTAATCTCATGTTAAAATCATGTAAAATCAGCCTGTTTTACTTTTCAAGCCTTCCCACACACTGACTTACAGCTCTTGGAAAAATACTCTTGGAATTGAATCTAAATGGAAGCTTAGCACACTTTTGTTTACAAGTACATGTTACATATGCATAGCCAGGATTGTGGACCCCGGGGTGCGCAAAAAAACTTGGCCAAAACGGCGACGGATCGAGGGGTTACTAGGGGTACCTGTCTGTATTGGACGGGTCGCTAAATGTATTATTAGCAGTAATTTCGACTACTGCGTCCTTTTTTCATTGTTTTCCTATTATTTTTGTCATTCTTTTTTCCATTTTTCGTAGACCCCCGGGGTGCGCGCGCCCCTTCTGCACCCCCCTGGCTACGCCAATGTGTTAAACTACAGCAACAAATGGCTCCTCGTATTCAAAGTCTGTGCATTTAACTCAAATTATTCCAAATATCTACTTATTACAGTATACTTAATTAATGGCTTGTTCTAGCTGCAAAATGTAGTGTATCAAATTCAACAGTGCATCACTAGCTTTTTCAAATCACAAAGAAGAACAGATTGGGCAAGAACTTGGGGGCAAAAACATTCAAATTCAATAATTTGAGATGTGATCTGGGTAAACCAGTCTCATGGTGATCACAAGTTGCTTATCAATTATGTCTCAATCGGTTCACCTTTGCAACTTCGAGACTTTAAAAAAAAGTAACATAGAGTTTTACAGAAGCAGGCCCGGGGAGGGGAAACAGACCTAGAATACGGAAATGTGCACCACCAAGGTCCTCTTTCCATGCCTTTCACTGGACCCCATTTCAAGTTTTTAATTCACAAACCTTATTTCCAAATGTTTCATATCCCTTGCCTCTTTTTGAAATTTAAGACCCCCATTTCAAGTGAAATTATGGGTATTTTTACTTCCAGATCTCAAATTTTCCCAAAAAATATTCCATGAGAACTCTAACTTCAGTTCTCTAGATTCCTTTTCAGAGTCTATCTTCAGTTTCCTACACCCGGGTTTCATATATCCGGACCACACACCCCTATCCAAACCAAAGCTGGATGCCTCCCGGTGAAGCAGGTTTCCCAAACCATAAACATCTCTTTTAAGATCCATCAGCGGGTGAGACCAACTACTTTTTCATTTCTAAGATCTTTGTCAGTTCTAAGCATATTGAAATAAGACTTAATTAAACATGTAGACAAGTTAGCTCAATCAGTAAGGCACTCTCTTACGGTGCGGAAGGTCCCGAGTTCGAACCCCGCTGTTGAAAAAAAAAAAGTTGAGTGTGCTTGAAATTCCCTTGGACAAGGAATTAACTGCTAATTGTCTTGTGGATACCTGTACGAAACCCGTGGAGCTGATCCGGGCAGCGATGGTGGGCTGATCAAGGTTCAGCACCCCGAGAGGTTGCCGCAGAAACTAAAATGATGCTTTGTGTGGAATTGAGCTTTACTTGGGCCACAGTGGTCAGCGAACACCTGTAAATTGTGCAGAGGCTGCATGGAATTACAAATCTGGGAGGCATAGCGCACTATAAATCCTCAGTATTTATTTTTTTTATGTAGGTGGGTATTTTGAGACCGCATCACATTTGTTGACACACATGTCTCTTTTGCAAAGCTTTATCTCATTTTATCTAGATAGCATCACAATTGAAGAGATCTGTGTACTTTACTCACAATATCAGGGCAAGGTTGATTTCAATATACAGCTATAAATTTACCCAACTTACATTGACAATGAAACAATTTTTTAAAATAAAAATTATCTAATTCCAAATTTGTGTTCTTCAAAGTATAACACATGATGGAATGATGTGGAGTAAGCAAATGCGACAAAGCCCAACATGATACATCCAACTGTGTATGCGATTTGTCATGTGGCTGCATGCTTGACAAAATTAGTCATCACTTTATGTAGAAATTGGTTTAATAATGCAAATACGAAATGAGATGGGAAAAATATGTTATGAAATACAGCTAACCATCACACAGAAAAATGTTGTCCCTCAGATGATACTAAAGAGGGTCTAGCATGTTTTACTCTAGTTGGAGTACTTGAGTAAAACATGCTAGACCCTCTTAGTGGGGAGCGTGGCCGAGCGGTTAGAGCGTTGGACTCGTAATCGCATGAAATACATCTGTCGTAGGGTCGGGGCCCCGGTCCCGGCACGTCTCCTTGTTTCCATAAGCAAGAAACTTTACTCTACTTGCTTCGTGCTTCGGAAAACACATAAAGCCGTTGGTCCCATCTGAAGTGTTCCTGACACACTGTCGGATGTAAAAGAACGTCACAGGCTATTCGAAAAGAGTAGAGAAAACTTTCCCGGTCATGTTGACTATACCTTCAAAAGTATATAGTTTCTCTCTAGGACCAGAGAGCTTTGCATTTGACTCCAATTGGAGTGTTGCGAAGTATCTAAAGTAGAAGTATCTGGGGGACAATATTTTTCAGGAAGAAAATCGAACCATCATTTATAAAATCTCAGCAGTCTGTACATCCTGCATTTGCATTCATACATCTCATGCCCCATAATATGGAATATTACATTTAGTGGTACAAAATTGAATCTTTCTATCATTTTAAGGATTTGATCCATCTTGATTGAATTCAAAACTTCGGCAAATAGATCTGGTGTAGACTTTATCATGTCATTATGTTCAAATAATGTTATGTCTATCAACAAGGTACACATTGCATCCAAGATAACATTTATTATGAGTCCCAGACACTGATTAAACATCTCGGCTAAATTACCTGTCATGACAAGACACGGGAAGGAAAATCAATATCTAAGTACAGTAGTCAATTTTTAATCATTTTTTGCAAAAGGGCAAAGTAATTTCGGTACATTTTTTAAAAACAAAAAGTAATGTTTTACTTTTCTGTTTAGTTCATATTTAAATTTAACACGTTTAGAAATAACAAATATTGAAGTATTATCAAATGCAGATATTCTATCATTTCTGTGAAAAATATATAGGGTATTTTCACCCCAGGGAAGGGGGGCAGCACTGACCTAGAAATGTGATATGGGTATGTGCCGACCCTCAAGACCCCCTTATCACGCCTTGCCTGCCGCTCCCTAGACCGCCATTTCAAGCACAATCTTTAATTCACAAGCCCTATTTTCAGTACCCTACATGTAGCCCTAATTTCAAGTAAAATTTAGGAAAGTTTTGCTTCCTGAGCCCAAATTTAGCCCCAAAAATTAGTTCACAAGGGTCATTTTTTGATCACTTCAGTTCTTTTAACCCACTTTTCAGAGCTTATCTTCCATCTCCCTAGACTAGGGTTTCAGACATTGGTACTTAACACCCCTACCAAAACCAAAGATAGGGGAACCCCCTCCCCTGGGTTTAGTTTTTCATTGAAGAAAAAAGAAGCCTCACAGAGCTCTGTTGCCAGGGAAGCACATATTCAGGTGTTGTACATAGGACTTGCCTCAGACACCTAACCCTAACCTCCTACCTACCATTTTTCATTCTCAGCCTATCTCCTCGGAAATAAGGGTGTCAAAAATTGGTGGTTTCCACCGGGGCTCGAACCAGGGACCTCTAGCTTCCCAATCCCGTGTCCACCTATACCAAGCCACCCGAGGGGCGCTGCCTAGGCAGCGATTTCGTGCCCATATGGGACCCCGGTCTATGACGTACATTCGGACTTAGGCGATTTTGGTGATTTACTCTTGTAGCTTTTTGTAACCTTTGGGAGCTTTAGGGTTAACCCTTTCAGTCTGGCAGCATTCAAAAAAATCTTCTCAACATCACAACTTGACTGCAAAAATTAAACACAAATTTCAATGATAGATATATCATGCCATATGCCCTTTTCACTTGCATGCCGTATAGCATATGACCGGAAAGGTGTAGGCCTAATTAATTTATCCAAGATTCAGGGAAAAAAGAAGAATTTGATGCCATGTGATACTTTCAGAGAGAGAGTACAAGGTTGATATTGATACCATGGATCTTGATTTTTTTTTTTAAACGCAGGTGCCCGATAAAAAGCCAAGCATTCCCACCCATATGACGGAATCCTAGGTTCCCCTTACAACCTCCAGGATCCTTTATTGCATTGATAAGTTTAGTGCGCAGGTCTCATTGACTGTAACCACCATCCTATTAGGTTAGCATAAAAGAAGATGTCATATCCATCCCATCATGCATTGCTTCCTATGGAATGGTTTGTGTAGGAAATATTATGTGATTAGTAATTGATAGAATGCCCATAAATCAAAGTTAATTAAGCAATGCATGATGGGATACAAACAATATCTTTTCTCTCAGTTTCTGTGTCATGTTCAGGCTGTGGTTCAGGTTTGCTACAAGAGTGACCTGAACGAGACGCCATTTGATCATATTGTGTATTGTTTGATGCTTCCTGTGAGTATGCACTCAGAGATGTTGAGAAAAGAAAGGGCTAGAGGATTGTTTCACTCAGGCTGTGACTAGGATCCGATTTTTACCCCACACCAGACTCTTCCTACAGGTGCGTTTACACTGTGATGACTTAGGGTTAACGACAAGCAACGTAGACCTGCGAATAGCAGTTTTGAATTATCCGCCCATCATCATTAGTTAAAGTCAGTTAACGCTCACACAATCCGCTAGCTACGCACATTATCGTTACTATCAGTTGTTTTCAGTTACAAGTTCGTTGCCCTCCGTCGTGACCCTACGTCACAGTGCAAACGCACCTTAACAAAATCCAACCAGCAAAATTCAAGAAATTTACCAAAAAGTCCGGATAGAGTGGGAATATGTATGCATGAGCACATAAAATTGCTCCTGAGGTAGTCCATACTGTTATGATAGCTTGCTGTAAAGGGGGGGGGGGGTGAATCAAAGGGGAAATTTTTGACAGTGATTTCCTGAAAATGATTCTAAGCTTGAGAGTTTGGGTGGAGGATCTCCTAATCTTAGCACCTATGCAGACCTATCCCCATTTTTTGCCCACTTTCTGGCAATAGTGAATGTTTTGGCAGACTTGATTTGGTACATCACCTCCCATTATGTTTTGGCACTAGTCTGTGTAAAAAATGTGTTTGTGTTTCTTGTACTGAACTTTATATCATATTTGCTGTACAATGTTGATCAGGCTTGACCTGAACGAGACAATGGGATTTATCATATTGTTATATGCTTCCTGTATGTCTGCACTTTCAGATGTTGAGAAAGCTTGAGAGCTATATATAAAGTCTGTCTTATGTCTTGCTAAGCTAGGTCAGGTCAGCTTCAATTTTAAAGTTGCATCTCTAGCTATAACCATAATCATGTTGTATTTCACAAACGAAAGTCATCTCAAGTTGCATGTGTTTAAAATAGATATTTTCAAAATCCATTTGAAAATCTCCGCAACGTCAGATCACGTGGCCATTTTTACCAATCTTGTACGACCTCATTAGTGTGCACGTTCTTGTCAATACAATTTTAGAGTGGAAATTCCCTCGCATTATCAGTGCAAAAAAGGTGCAGTATAATTATATCCAGACCCATACATAATTAGATGCACTAATTTTTAACAATTTTTGGCTGGTGGTACCATAGAAAGAGTAAAATTTGCATTTGAATTGGGCTGATTAAGCTTAAAATTGTAAATCACCTCATGGCACACCACGCTAAAAGTGCCTCTTTAGTCGGTGCAAACCCTGATTGCAAGTTCGAATTTGTATGTAGTCGGTTAACATAAACACAAACTTTACATTCTGGGTATTGTCTTACTGAGGCACTTTTCTGTCGACGCAACTGTCAGAAAGTGTAAAATCGGCTTTAGGAATTTCCCAAAAGTTGTGTCTTGAAAAGGTCTATAGTGGAAGAAGGAACATGAATGGAGTGATGCACCCACCCGAATCTGATGCAAGGTCCTCCTCTTTCTTACAAAAGAGGTGAAAAGAGGAGGGTAGTTGGGCAAAGGGTTAGGTACCAAGTTCTCAGCTTGTTGGTTTGTGCCTGGGTTTGAGAAGTGTCCCTGGCAAAGATTTTTGCCAGGGCCTATACAGGATAGAAATTCAGCGGACACCTACCAGACATTGTCCATACGAAGACCGGGTGGTTTCCATGAGCTTTTATAGATACACTGAAAACATGCCACAAGAATTGAGTTGAAATCTTGCGCCTTAGTTAACGATGTCTTGTCAGTTATGGTCTAATAACAACCAATGCCCAACCAGGCAAGCATTCACTTATATCATACCGATGTCATACCGACGTTACGGCATTGCGCTCCGATTTCTAGACGGCGACCGGTGGTTATGTGACCATAGCATGATTGACCATTGGGATAGTTGTGTCAGTGTTTCTAAACTAACTATGCCATTATCGTTAAGGCGTGCAGCTATATCAATCATACTGTAAAAGGATTTATTTTGGCGAGGACAAATTTTAGCGAATTTCAATTTACATGTATGAGCAATTTGGCTGGGATTTAATTTCACTAATTTAGAACGTTTTACATTAGTTTCAATGGTAAATAAATTTTAGCGAGGGATTTAATTTAGCGAATTTACAGTCTAGCGAAATTAAAAAAATTAGTCCCTTTACAGTATATGTTTCTTGATGTGCTCAAGGGTGTCATGAGAGTAATGAGGAACCTCTTAAGTATCAGTTGTTTATGCAAATCTAGTACCCAGTAAAGTAGACCGAATCCTACAGGCGATGTGTCATAATGATGAGCGGGCCTGGACAGGGTTGCATGGCTAGACTGGAATGATCAAGTCTAATCAACATTGAATGAAGTCTACTTGTCCATGTGCAAGCAAGGATGTAATTTTAACACATGACGGAATTTCAAGTGGTTGTTTTATGCAAGATGTTGTTTTACTGACAATCCTGAGGCCCTGACCTGAGGCCATAGAAAGGACTTGTTTGCTCCTTACTTGCCCTTCTTCAGACTGATCCATTTTGTTTTTAACTAGCGTTTTTTACTTGCCCATTGTATTTATATTCATATTATTGATAACAAAAAAATATATTTTATCTGCGTGCCATTTTACTCAACATTTGAAAAAGTTCATATCCAGGACAAATTGTACTTGCATCAAAATATCTTAGCTCCTATCAGCAAGTTTTCTTAGTTTTATTTATTCTGCCATGTCGGCCTTCAAAGAATCATTACTCTGCTTCTGGATGGACCTGCAGGACCTTGCAGCAAACACAAAGCGTGAGCGCAGGGCGAAGCCCGATGAGTGAGGGCAGGCCTACGGCGTTCGCTCATCTGGCTTTGCCCTCCGCTCGCTGCGAGGTCCATCTAGATGGACTAGGTATTGTATGAACTTAAAACATGGATCACTTTAAAGCTGAAAATATCTTTTTAAATCTGCAACAAGACAAAATTTACAAGAGCTCAGCTTTACTGGTGTTTTGTGGTGGATGGTCACATATCAGTTCGGGGGAACTCACAATTCGGATACGTATCTGAATTTGGATACCCACGTACAATTTGTATCCAAATTGTGATACCCTTATCAGAATAAGGATTTGGAGGAGTATCTGAATTCTGATACGCCTGTCGTGGTGCAGGAAACAAATCGATAGCGCAAGCTGGCAAGTACATGTAGAACATCTTTCTTGCATCTATGATAAATATATCTGTGGAAATGTCATTTCCATCTGTGCAATTCCAGCGGGACAGCTTCGAAACATGTCCTGATAGCTCCTTATCACAGAAGGCAAAATAATTTGGCCAAAACTTTCTTAGAATTTAGATGACAAATGATGATAATGTTGTTGACTTTTATACATACATGTACTGGTGTGGTGCGCGGCGAAGCTGAATATTAATTTCAGCTGATATCCCGTTTCAGCTGTTTTTAATCCAAATTCGGATACGGGTATCAGAATTTTGATATGGAGTATCTAAATTCGGATACGTATCCGAATTGTGAGTTCCGCCGAACTGATATAGCATTTGATAAGATTAGTACTTTAATAAACAGGATGTTGTAGTTCAATTCTAGGTTAAAGATGTGTTTTTTAGAGTTTAGCAGCACATAACATATAAAATATTCATAGCACATGTCTTGCCTTCAGAATTTTCAGAAATTAAAAACCATAGCTAACCATATAACCTTTAACAATGAAGCAAAAAGTACATGTGTCCCCAAAGCAAGGTTTGTTTTATAATGGCATAGATAGCAATTGTAATTATTCATTCAGACAAATAAATTATATGGATGATAATTGCCAAATGTCTGAGAAAATTGGATGACAAAACAACAAATTGGTCTAGAGTTGGTGCCACAACTCCTCGGAAAGTGTAAACAAATATGCAGGGTGCGTGTTGCATTGCAAGTAACAGGGGCCCTGAACTCTGGATTTTTGTATATTCTGTCCGAGGAATTCTGATAGCCACTGAAGTCAATGTGAAGCAAATATTTGCAGGTTTAAGAATTTCATGAATTTTGCAAATTCAAGCTTTTTGGGGTAGTTAAAATTTGCACAAATTGCATCAGCTTACTATTCGCCGTTGTTTACTAGTGGCTCACACTCGACTTGTAAGTTGTTGCGGGGAGGGGGGTGGGGTGGGATGTCAAATTTAGGGTAAATAAATCAACTGTGGTAAATTTGTTGAACAAAAATTGTCAGATAAAAAGTTATCAATGGAATTCTTCGTATTGCGTTTGGAAAAAAATGTGACCGTCCATCCCAAACCAAAGAATTAGCTAATTGTGACATAAAATTGACAAATTTTCACGTTTTTCGCACAAAAATGTGGGAAAAACGTGATAATGAAATTAGTAGTCAAATGATGATAATGTTGTTGACTTTTATACATACATGTACTGGTGTGGTGCGCGGCGAAGCTGAATATTAATTTCAGCTGATATCCCGTTTCAGCTGTTTTTAATCCAAATTCGGATACGGGTATCAGAATTTTGATATGGAGTATCTAAATTCGGATACGTATCCGAATTGTGAGTTCCGCCGAACTGATATAGCATTTGATAAGATTAGTACTTTAATAAACAGGATGTTGTAGTTCAATTCTAGGTTAAAGATGTGTTTTTTAGAGTTTAGCAGCACATAACATATAAAATATTCATAGCACATGTCTTGCCTTCAGAATTTTCAGAAATTAAAAACCATAGCTAACCATATAACCTTTAA